>JAOXYJ010000012.1:3472364-3486658 GCA_028566555.1 Lithophaga nigra
ATCAAGGTTTTTGCAGCTGACATTGGGTTTTATTTAGATCATATGAATTTTTGGTGTATTTTTACTTTACTATATTAAGGATAAAGTTGTTGAGTTATTACCCTCAGCTTCATTCTAATCATTAACTATTTGACCATTTTAACAGTCAAATATGAAATATAATAATTTCTTTTATTGTCTTATATGAGTCGTGTCCCTTGAACAAAAAAAATATACTTAATCAGAAATAATATGTACTGTCAAGTGGGTGATTGTGACCTACTTTTATATCCTACAATGTTTTCATTACTTTTTTTTCTTGTACAAGATTAGAGCATTACAGTGTTTGTAGAAAGACCAGTTTGAAAGCATTTCCAGAAACAAAGGAGTGCTTTTCAGTGGCTGTGCAATAAACTAAATATTATGTTTCATAACATGGGGAGGGATATAAAGCCATCCATCATGGGGGCTATGTAAAGTGGAACATCTGCATCAACTAAATGTTTTGACAAATAGTATAGTTAATTAAGATAAGTTTGTAATGCCTACAGTTAATTTTACCTACAGGAACACATCAAAACTAATTTCCTAGCACTGATAACTGCATCGCACAAAAACTTGTATATAATAAGTTAAGTATTCATTAATTTGGGGGATTTAATGTCCTTTATAACTACACCGTTTGATTTTCTTCTACATTTATCATAGTGTATTATATTTCAGATAAATGACTTATTTCTAAACATCTTTCCAACATCATGTATGTGCAGTACATAATTTGTTTCAAGAGGCTTCCCAAACCTAAGTAATTTATTTTCTCTAATCAGCTACAATGTAATTATTTTTGTGCCGCTGTCTCTTGGTGCAAACAGCCATGAAATCAGAAGTAGGTAAATACTTTACGGTATACATAAAATGGCCAGGAATACAATATTTATCAAAAACCCTAGCTCTACATTAAACAAGATCAAATCTAGGTTTGGGTACCTGCCCAAGTGATACTTACAGAATAATTATTTTTGTCGGAATTGAAAACTTGCTCAAACTTCGGTCTTGTGGTTGATACTAGAATCTGGTACAGTTTTAATTTGGCATTTGTAATGGTTTTTTGATAGCATTTTGGTGTGCATAAACGTTATTCAAATTTCAATAAGAAAGAGACAAAATCCTTTAACCCTACCCAGATAGACAGGGGTATTAATAACCCTATAATCAGCTACGTCAATTAGGTAATTTTCAAGTAGGATTTTTTTGTGAAACTTGATTCATTGATAAAAAAGTGAAATAATACCTAAGTCTGTTATCAGATTGTACCTGTTCCCCATTGTAACATTTTTAAATGTAAATTTGAGAAACTAAATCCATCATTTTATGACGTGCTGTCAGAACAAAACAAAGAAATGTTCGTCTCCCTCCAATCATAAATGTTTGTATTTTCGTACACATATTTTTTATAGTATTTTAAATAAATGTTGTGTTGTTTTGTTTTAAATAATGTAGTATATAGATATATGTATTAACAGACAAACTGAATCAAAAACATGGAGCTTTACTGTGATTATTCTGTTCACGTTTTACGCTAGGCTAATTTGTAAAACAAATTTTATAAATATCTTCAAGTTGAGATGTTTTCCCGGAGGCTACTGATGCATACCTAACTGTTTGAATGTCAAATTTTATCATTTACAAGATTTGGTAACCTTTTGAGACTTTTTGGTCAAATGTAAAAATAAATAGGAAAACAGCAATATACTTATCCAATATTTTGAAGCATAGCACAGTTTTATTCCATGATTTATCATAAAATATGGACAATACCTGTCAACAATTTCAATATTAGATACAATAATTCATGATACATTTTAATTTTTTTATGACAACACCATGCATCAGAAAAATGTAAACAAAGTGAATAATGTCAAATTTTTACAATTTATGATGTGTTTTGTTAAAATAAACGATAATACATTTTTAGGATATTTTTGGCACCTATAGTTACAGAACAATCCAATTTTTAATAAAGATTCCATATATTACTAGTTATAGTAGGAGACGATTTATTATGTGTTCTTCATACCGAGATATTACACACTAGTGGTCATAGATTTGACCATAATCATGACACAGAAGAAATTTCTAGGGGACTACAAAATTGAAAATCCATAATCCGTCAGATAGAGAGAAACAATGGCTACCTAACCTATACCAGGGATGTCTGAATGCGTTAAACTAAGCAGAAAATCTGTCATTTATCCCCACAAAAACACCAGAAAAGACATTATCGTTGTATTGTAATCTTCATATGGAGACGGAATATTATAAAATCTCTAAGAATGAAATTAGTGAGATTTAATCCACAGCAATAAGATTTTTCCAGTATAACTGAGTTTAAGAAGCAGACCAATAATTGCCTTTGTTTGAAGCGAGAGGTAATCTGGATCCCAACGGACTCTAATAGGATTCAGAAGCTATTTTCCACATATTTCTCATTTTAACAACATTTAATAGGACATTTTGTAAGAAAAAAGGTTTATAACTGATATAGTGCCATGATTAATGTCCATTGGAATATGTTAAAGACAACGGACAATGTGACAAAGGACATTCTGTTTTAGTGTGACATTAATAGTCCACAATACAAACATGGCGGGTGGCCATTAAGAACAGATAAATGTGCAGTTGTATATATTGTTTCTTTAGTTTCCCTCCTAACTATTTTTATTTTACCTGGTGTCTTAACTATTTAAAAAGGCGTGTGGAGTTATGATGATCATGTATCCATCATTGTATCCACGGTTGATCGTGATGATAGGGGAAATACGGAACAAAACCATGATTATCATATCAAATATAATTCTATTGTATATATTCTTCTCAAGGTGTCTCCATTTGATGCTATGTCATTCATAAAATTGACGATTGAAATTTTCTACAGCATGTGATCCTCTTAAATGTTGAAAAGACGGAATTGTCGTATGTATTCACAAGTATTAGCTGGATAGCCGGTGATTGTGCCACAGCACGCAATCGTCTCATTAAATAACACACGCATGTCTTGGAAATTCTCATCTAGTCAGATTAAGTATTTTCAAATCAGTTTAATAATCTTGAGGATCAAGCTCCTTGCTCCATATGGACTTGTACTAATGTTTACTTTCTGCATTCTATACCAATGCATTCTCCAGTAATAAGCAGTTGTTTTTCCATCTCATTATTTTCCCATATTTCAAAAATGCTAAAAGGTTGAGTGGTGTTGTTACATATGATATTTTGACATTGTGATGGGGTTAAAGACTGACAGGGTCTTTATTGTATCAAGGAGATGCTTGGTCTCCTAACAACTCAGCCATAAAATCATTATTTTCAATTTTTCTCTTCAACAGTTGTCAAATTACTACAGTTGAAGTCCCTTAATGTATATCACAAGTTTATTTAATTTCTAGGAGTTGATCAGTGTTTTGAAAAGTAAATGATTTAGCTGAAAGAAAAAACATTTATTAACCCGCAAACTGCTTTTAATACTGGGAAATGTTCAGCCAAGCTTGATAGAGAAATTTGAAAGTTAGATTTTGATTGAGCTTGCTCCAACCCTCTCGTTTATGAATTTATTCATGTTGTCATTTATATTGAAGTTTAAGATGATGAATTATTAAAATATATTTCATATTACCTTCCAGTAGAAGCTATAGACCAAATGGAAATTAGGATACACCATTGAAAAATACCTTTTCATATCAGTGACCCATTATAAAACCATAAAAATTGCACCAACATAATTACAATAATATATTTTTTTCTAAATTACGACCTACTTAATTGCTAATATTTAGGAAATTTAATAATGACTGGTATAGAATTTGTAATACTATAAAAAGACTTGATCAAGGAATTTTGATATTTGTGTTGAAGACTGACATGAACAAATGAAGGTAATTTCCTTTTGTAACGTAACCCGATTGTATCGAAAAAGAAAATTACCAAGAAGGTGAGACGAAAAGAGGAAACCTGCAGCTTTTAAAGAATCTGTTAACTTTAAATGGCCAGCTATTGACTTTTCTTTATTCCGGAATGTTTTTAAGATGACCGAGTTAATTGTTGGTCTGAGGCTTGTAGTTTTTGGGACAAAAAGTGGCTATTTGTCACTTGTCATTTTAATATATTTTGGGTAACCCTCCCTCTCTGCAAGAGATAATTAGGCCTCTTTTATCATTGTCCATTTTCCAGGCGTGATAATCATTGCTTTTGTAGTACAAATGCTCATTTAAAGAAGACAATTTTGATATCAATACTAACAATGGGCTAGTTTTCTTTAATGTTTAGCCTAAAGTCCTTTGCTGGCTAAGTCATTTGGATAACAAGCACACGGAAATTGTATTTTCTCAATAGCATACGATTTGGACAGCTGTAGAAAGCAAGCATAGTACTTGGATTAGATCTTTCTATTATTAGATAAAAATTCCTGTTATTCCCTGATGGAGTAATGAGATTTTAATGATATCTTAGAGGAAAATTACACCCACTTTTTAACTTATAAAAACTGACTCCATAATTGAAAAATTATATTAAATTTGCTAATGGGTGCAAGCATATCTAATTAGAAATTAAAGTAGAATCTTAAGTAATGAAATAGTCATTGTAAATATATAATTAAAAAGAGTTAATCTGAAAGATTAATGTTCAAATGAAGAATGCAGATTATGACATGTCTGAGACAAGTTTTGCAGAAATGTGTTATCTATGTAGTTAATGGTTCAGAAAATATTGTGTTATGTTGATCCAGTCGACATGATGTTGATTACTTTAGCAGAACTTAGAAATCTTGATACTTAGCACATTCCGACACACAATTTTATTTTCTTCAATCATTTCGGCAGTTGATGATGCGCCTGGCTCCAGGATATTTCAACAGGAAGTAGATAAAACACATGGAAACATGAATGTGTTGTGGAAAGTCATCATAGTTCACTTAGGTGTTAATCTCTTCGCTCTAAATGACTAAAATGGCTGCCTACTAATTGAATCATATTTTTTAAAACTTTTTTAACCTTAAAATTTCCTTAGAGTGAATAAAAGCATCTCTTAATTTGCATCATGAATGCAGTGTTTTAATGTTCACCATCAACTTTGATGGTAATGAAAATGTGTTTTAATACAGAACTTGAGACAATACTGTCAAGTCCTTTACAGTTTGTAAAATTCAACCATCAACTTAATGTCAGTTTTATTTTCTGAATCTAAGTTAATCACAGAGGAGGAAATTGTATTTTTAACTGGAAAATAAAAATATTTGGCATATGAAGGGAAGTAACTCTGGTTTTCTTTCTAAAAAATCAATGTTATCTATTAGTAAGATTATATCTTGACTTTTGCTGGTAATAAAAATTTATTTTTGGAAATATATAGTTTTGAAATGGTTTAATTACTGCAGGTGAATAGGGGCACTGTGAAAAAAATATTATAAAATTTGTTGGATTTTTTTTCCAAATCTAATAGGTGTATGATGGATGAGTCACCCATTGTGGGCCACCCTTAAACTCTGAATATATATGTGAATTTAGAAGTGAATAAATCAAATCTGCCATCACTTATATGTCAGTTATAATGGAAGTGCTGCTAGAAAGTGCAGTAAAGACACATGAAGTCTTATCACTTCAGAGATATGGTTAGGGCAGCAGGGGCCTGTCTCCAGCTGTGTGCTATACCACTAGGATTTTTTAAGCAATGTTACAATAAGTATGAATCATATTGCTTCCATCTATGATATGAAGAGCCTGCCAACATTTGATACAGATGTGGAGCATGATAATCATCTTTATAAGACAAATATTAATGGTATGTCAGAATTATCTAGCAAAAAATGCATAATCCTGCCAGAAGTACTCAAACACTCTAAATTGGCAGTTTAAAAACATATATTTGATAATTCATTTATCGCTTGTCATAGTATTGTATCAAGGGTGGGTAATTTTAAACAAAAGATAAAATTCTTCTCTTTAATTACAAAATAATGTGAAAGTTCAAAGTTGAACACTTTCCAATCATTACTGTAATTTGTTGGCCAATTATGTATAATGAAATGTAAATATCTAAATGAGACTTGGAGTCTATTGAAAAGTAAAAATGTTGATTTAATGACTGCCTTGTTAATATATTGATGTCTTCATTTAAGTATCCAATTTCAGGATACAGGAAGCAGCACCCTTATGTGATGCTACCATCTACCTGTAGGAACTTGTCCCATTCCATTTCCGATAAAATCAAAGATAGAAAAAATTCTGCAAATTAAAGGAAATCAGAAGCTGGCTGAGATAAACAATAATATTACATGTAATGTACAAAGGCTTTACGCCATTAGTACGATTCCTTCCAAAGTCGGCCAATCAATACAACCAGTGGAGAATCTTAACCCCAATTTTTGAATTATCAAGAAGATTAGATATGCATTAAGTTTGATTAAAAACACAATAGATAGAGGTAAATTGATAATGACATGGGTTATAGCATTAGGCCTAGTCTGTTGTCTTCCTCTATAAATGGATAGCAGCATGCTGTATGTAGTAAAAGGGGGAAAATCTGATATTAACACATGGCTGGGCAATTTGACGGGATCTATTTAGACATTAGCTCAGCGTAGAATGAAGAGGAGAAAATCTTCTATCGAGCATTTATGGAGAAATGACCTTTTTGTTGTGGTAAATTGTCTTATTTGGTGATATGAACATGTGAAATTGACAGGGTATTCCCACCTTCTTTATTCATTAAGCGGTAATTGATTTCAACTGCTCATTAGATCCCATTAAATATTCCCTGTGTAATATTTTAGATTTATGAGATTCTGTTCTAAAAATTAATAAATTAGATTTTTTTTCTGTTTTTTGATTTTGCTGTGTTCTATAAAACCTACATTGAATTTTGAAAAGGTTGATCAATCGGCAATTTGTCAGTCATTATGTACTCAAATTATTTCAGGTAAATTAAGTCGAGTTGTCACAAATTATGATTAATTGCCAAGGAATGATCGGTAAAATTATTCTCTCCCCTACCAGGTAGAACAAAATCTACATGTATATTTCACTGATAGGCATGTAAAGTAAGATCTGATTTCTAAACTTTTCACCAACTAATTGATATTGTTCAAAGAATAAATTCTGCCAGGTATTAATCACGTCTATCTTGATCAAGCAGAGAGGAACTACATTTTTTATGTAGTGTCTTTTTTCAGGGGTCGCCATACCAAGTTTAATAACAATAGTGTGAGTAACCCATAAGTGTAACCAAATTGTCCCCAAGTTGAAATATTGCAGGTATACAAAACAAAATAAAAGGTTTACATTCTATTGATAGGTAATTTAAACTTGTGTAAATTTAATGTGGTGTAAAACGGGTCAAAGGAATATCTATAATAAGAACAATGTAATACCTCCATTATAATGGCCATTTACCTGCCCAAGGTGTCACAAAAACAATCAGGTTCTTGGTCTCAGGTAATCTGTCACTGAAACTGATCATTTTGTCATTTACATGATATTCTTACCATCAATCAGTCATTTATTTTTTAAATTCCGGGTGTTAAATTTCTAAATAACACATTTCTCTGGTGCAAGACAGTTTAAAAAATCCTACAGGACAATATAAATGTGTGAAAAAGGTGTTGGATCTGTGACATTTGTGATTCAGTGGATGGAGAAGTTGATCTCAAACTATTTAATAATAGGAAACTATTTAACTTTGTTACAGCAAGTTTTAAATTTCTGCGTGTTTAAGTGGGATCACTGATACTGTTGTGATGTAATAGGATCATACCAAAATAATTGCCAAATTACTAACATAAAAAATCCAATTTTCTTCCAAACTTCTGAAAGTTAATCTGGTCTGATTTGAACTAAACGACTTTTAAATTAGAAAATTACTTATCTGTTTCTTTTAATGGTGCAAAAAGTTGCATTGTGTGTGCAGATGGCTGATGTTAACCATGACATGGTTGATGATTGGAAGTCGGGTTCACACAACCATGGGTCATCTCCCTTGATACCCACAGATTTCTATGTCTTATCAGGAATCAGATTAAACTCCAATGTTTTTTTTTTACTTTCTTAATTATGAAGAAAATTCTCAACTGAAGTAACAGATGTAGATAATGGAAGCTAATTTGAGAAAGAAAATAGAAAAAAAGATGTATCTTTATTGCAAAATAAACTTAGATCTGATTATTCCATTAAAAAACTGGAGTTAAACCATTATAAAAACAACTTAAAATTTTTTACATTATCTGTTTGTGATAATGGTGATGATTTTCATGTTTCTGTTTCTATAGTTACAATTAAGTTCATTTTGTTGTTAGGATTGAAAGGGTACTGTGATGCTAATGTCATTTGTCATTTTAAGTCAGAAAAGCTAAAGTGAAGATCACACCAGTACTGGGAGACTAATCTGACATGAGACGTAAATAATTCAACAAACACAAAAATAACTTTTTTCTGCCTTCTTCATCAAAACCTCGCTCAGATAATAGGAATGGGAGGAAATCCACAAGGGACAAACAGATATGGCTAATTTTGAGGAAAACTTCTAATGGCAAGACCTGCTTACAGGCTGGCAGCCATTTTATTAATTAAGATTCCATTAGTTGAAATGATTATTGGAATACAAGAAGTTACAAGTGTCTCAATGGCTAGCTGGTGTCCATTTTCTCCTAGTGAAGCCGTGAAGTAGCCCATTTTATCATTACTAACAATGTAACCTTAAATGTTCAAATCAGATTTGAGTTCTGACAGAACACATTAAGAGAAATTGGTATCAAATTGGGATCGTCATTTACACTGTAGATCGACATTGCTTTCCTATATTATAGGGTGTCATGTACCACAAATTAATCACACTATATGTAGATCTCTATTAAATTTATATCTATATTACAGTTTAAATTCTCCTGAAGAAATTATAGTATCCGTCTTTATAGATTGAAAATTTGTGGCATCTTGTCTTTTTATAGAGATTTTAATCAAAGATTTTGCTTAAAAACCTTTTATATTTGTGTGATATCAAGTAAAATAAGCATTTCTTAAGAAAACAAGAAGTAGAAGATTGTATTGGAAGTTTGGACAGATAATATTTAGATTTAATCAGCTTCCTCAAATTCATTAAGACATTCTGTACAAGTGTTGATTCTATGTTAGGGAGAATCTGACTGTGTAAACAGTTCTATTTACTTTGTTACAAGCAGAAAGCAAGCAGTCTGTTTGCACATTAAGCAACATTTAAATTACCCTCTGTGATACAATTAATCTGGAATGCAACATGCGAAAGTTCAAAAGGCAAACTTTCACTGCTATTTGAGTAATTGCATGATTTGTTTGAAGTTGATTTCTATAATATGTATGGGTTATAAATGAAGAAGATTCAACTTGTGCTTCTGTAAAGTTTTAAGATTTTGAATCATTCACAGCTATTTGAGTAATTGGACGATCTGTTTGATGTTAATTTCTTTGATATCTATGGGTTATAAATGAGGGAGAATCGACTTGGGTGTGAAAAGCCCTTGAAAATTGTGTTAGAATTTTCAAACATTCTGTGAACATGTGCTCTCATCCTAAATCATGTTAACTTTTAATTAATGTAGGATTCAGGTTTTGTTCCAGTTTTTATGGAAAATTATAAACAAATGAACCAGTCAGAAATTTGCTACTAAATATTTTCTGTCTTATCATAACATTCAGGATTATGGTAATTAACAAAATAAATAAAAATGAGAAGGGATAGTATCATTAGTAAAGAATTTTGACCCCTAATGTCTGGTCTACAGGGTGATGAGAAATTTAATGGCATTGGAATCCAAAATCCTCATCAACTTGTAACCTAATCTCTGAAAAACTTTTAATGGTTAGCAAGAAGTAATTTAGGGTAAAGATGTTTTCACCAGCCTGCTGCCTTATCCATTTCATTTCTCAACAAACATTTATCATGAATTAAATGTATTTTTGAATGGTTTAAAGGACTTTTGTCAACAATTTGAAGATAAACTGTGAAATTTGGCTGAGTTGTGGTTGTAATTTAGAAGGGAATATCAGTACTGAGGTTGATAGGGGAGGTTATAGGTCAACTTGGTAATGAGAATTAGTCTAAATCTTGGCAAATGATGATCTAGACTCAGTTTTTGTGTGGCGCCTCTCTGGTATATCACTCATTAATCATCTACAAGTGACAGTTTGTCCACAATCAGGCCAGGCAGAATAATTTAGTCAGTAATTAGGTAAGGCCAACCAAAGTAGAAACATTGCCATGAATTCTGTAATTTCATTAATTTAGAATATTCCTTTGTTTTGTAGGTTTATAAATGCAAGACGAAGAATAGTTCAACCAATGATTGACCAATCAAATCGAGCAGGTGGGTGTTTAAAGTCTATATTTAAAGAATCAGACCCCATAATCCTATTACCTCACATAGATTATGATATTTCTACATCTCAGATGTATATAATTTGAAAAGTGAACATTTAGAGTTCAGATATGTCATAATCCTGTTGTAGACTTTTGTGATAAAGTTTTCAGAATTAAGCTCATTGCTTCACTAGACATTACGGAAAAGCTATATTCACAATGAATCAATAAATTTCTATTGGACATTCTCATGTTTTAAGCATTGGTTCAGAACTTCAGCAAGACCTTTTTAGGACAAAAATTTAGGAAACAAATGTAACAATCCAAAACAGATTGAATGTGTCTAACAACAGCAAATTAGTACCAACCTGAAATTACAGAAATAACTGCCTTCTATAGCCATTTTTATTTTTTAAACAAAGAAATAAGTCTGTGACTTGCAAATTCAATCCTGACAAAGAAAATGAAAAAGAAACATGAAAATTATTATTTCCTTTTGTTAATTAAAATCCAATGTATATTGTTTAGTGGGTATAAAAATGACGGAAATGAAACAAAAGACATTTATCATTTTTATAATATTCTATAAATTTCATGACTCGGTCATTTTTACTTGTTGCATGATGTACAATAAAGCATTGTATTCTTACATAATTTGAAAGCTGTAAAGACATCAATTGTCAAACATATGCAAATCAGAGAAAAGTATTAACTAATTCCAAAAGGACTTCCTTCTGCATGTTTCAGTTATATTTATTTAAAACCTTAAAGATTGTATACATAATTCATAAAGCATTTAGTGCCTTCCACTTTAGTGTGTTTTGATGCCTTTTTATTGACGAAGGGAAGATTTTATGTGGCAATAAAGTTATTCTATTTTTTTCCCATATTTATTTTTACTCTAAAATGCTAATGATAATTGCATAATAATAAGTATATAAGTGTTATGTAAATATAGAATATGATCCACACTTGTTTTCATTTTCAATTTCCATCTTTCTCCCACCAGTTTTAAGATTGTCTTTATCTATTCCGCTATTTTCGCCATAGTATTCAATATTTTAAAAAGCTATTTAACACAAAATTGGCATATATCAACATCAATTTAGTTTTCATCAGCGGGTTGCTGTTAATTAACTCTCAGTAAGCGGTCTAAAGGTAAACTCCGAGATGTAACTTTTATCTTTGGTGGCACGGCTCTTATGCAAATTGCATTTCTTTTAAGCTTGTTATTCTTGACAGAATCTAACATCTCCTGAAGAGAAAAAATCTTTCCAATTGAAATTCCTCTTCCCTCATAATGAGGGTCTGTAAGTGTGTACTAAATGGTTAAAATGTGAGTTAGATATGTATCTAAGTGCTTTCTATCTGTTTACAGTTAATACAAGGCCATTCTTTGTCAAATGTTTACATGCTTTGTAAAATATTCTTCCAAAGTACTACATGCTATGTTCAGTTAAAGCAATATAATTCACTTTTATTGCCTTTTGATTGAGACTATGAAGTTTATTGCATTTCTGCTTAAATTTTTTGAAAAGAATGAACTATTTGAATAATTTCTTTTATTTATTTCAGCACCAGGAGGCCATGGGTACAGTCCTGAAAGTATGGGTTGGGACAATCAAGCCATGGCTCACATGAGTCCACATAGTAAGTATTTTATTACTAAGAAAGGCAGTTTAGCTTTGTTTGTATAGAGATGCACAGGCAGAATATCACAAAGTATATACCTGTTAGAAACTTGCTGTAAATGTACTGTATGTGTCAAGTTGATCCACAGAAAATCATACTGTAAATGTATTGTGGAAGTCGAATTGATCCACAAAAGTCTTATGATCTTACTGTAAATGTATTCTGGGAGATCAGCTGATCCATAGAGTCATAAAAACTTACTGTAAATGTATTGAGGAAGTCAAATTGATCCACAAAAGTCTTACAATCTTACTGTAAATGTATTCCTGCAGTTAAGCTGATCCATAGAAAGTCATCAAAACTTACTGTAAGTATATTGTGGAAGTTGAATTGATCCACAAAGTCTTACAATCTTACTGTAACTGTATTGTGGAATGAATTGATCCACAAAGTCTTACAATCTTACTGTAACTGTATTGTGGAAGTTGAATTGATCCATAGAAAGTCTTGGAAACATACTGTAAATGAGTAATGTGTGAGTCATATAGATCCACAGAAAGTCTTATAATCTTACTGTAAATGTATCATGGAAGTCATATCGATCACGGGGCGTAATACTGTAACTACTGACAGTCGGATGATATATATGTACCAGTATGGATATGAAGTTTCTCTCTTTAACCAGAACCTACATACAGAACTCAAGAGAAGTAAACATTGGAACTAATACACAAACAGAATGAAATAAATAATAGCTAGATTTTTCAGTATTAGGGACTTGTATGGTATAGACATAAATACTTGTTTTATGTTAGTTATAAATGAAATGTTTTGTTTACTGTTTCAGTGTTCCAAGGAAGACATGGAAGTGACATGTATGATCAAATGAAAGGATATTCTCATATGGATGGACAAAGATATGATATGCTAGGAGTTCAGGGTATGCATAGTAGTGACATGTTTGGAAGTACCGCTGTAACGGGCAGCAGTTCATATTCTCAGATGTCACAGTTACGACCACCAGTTCATTCACAAGCAATGCTGATACCAGGGCACCCTCATCATATGATGATGGGACATGGTGCCCATGGAATGAGCCCAATGTCAATGGGATCTGCTCAAAGTCCACCATTACATGGCAGCTTGGACAGTATGGGTGCACACATTCAGGATATTCATGCTGGTTAAAATCAGGAGAACATTTTGTGCTTTAAGAGCTAGACGTTTGGCTTGCCTAATTCTGATAAAACATTTAAAGCCATATCAGTTAAGAGTATTGTGGCTCGGCAAAGTATTATGGGTACTGTAGTTAAAAACTACGCCCTGTTTATAACAATCGCAGTGATCTCTCAATCATTATTATTTAGCAGTCACTCATTGTGTGGAATCAAATTCCTTACATCAGTACAGAAATACTAGCTCGACTGAGGATGAACCAGATGGTGGATCGTGTTTGCTAGTCATATGAGTAAGGGTCAGGAAGACATGTTTGTTGACTGCAGTTTTAACTAGTCTTCATAAACAGAATAATAACACTACTTGTTATAATGGGAAATGGGAAAATTACGCAAAAGTATTATAATAAAAACGCAGTTCATGTTGACAAATGAGTTGCCAAGTATTATTTATGTACATGTATTTGTTGTCTCATGACAAAAACGTCTTGGTCACATTTGTGCAGCATACCTCATTATGATCAAAATATAAATGTACATTTGAATGGCCATGACTTTGTAAAGCATTCCACGTGAAGTTTGTTCAGTCAGACATCTACATTAAAACAAATCAACTGTTTAGTTGAGGGAATTATTCTTGTGCCATGGAATATTTGAATATTTGTCACATGACATTGTTAACCAATCAGATCAGTTGCCCTGTTGTTGGGTGACCAATTAAAATGAAGCTTTAAGACTTACCTCATTATTATTCCTTTGTAATATAGCCAGTTCCATTGTGTTGGAAATGGTCATTTATTTAATGGTGCATGTTAAACAAAAGTATTTGGTGCATATTATTTGTATAGTAAACATGTTTGTTGAATGGATGTTTAATTCTATGTTTATGTGTGTATGAGAGAGGAAATCATTTTATGGAGAGTTTTTTCTTGTGTGACTTTTTTATTACTTCTGGCCAGGCTGTTTAGATCAAATTGCAGTTTTTCTTTGTAATGTTTTTGTTGTTTTTGTTGAAGTTTGTTTGAATTTTTTAGATTGAACAAATTTGAAGCTTTTGATATTTATTTGACCTGCCAGACTATTATTTTTGATAATTAACCAATTTGTTTTTGTGATTTTTGTTACTGAATG
>JAOXYJ010000012.1:3803980-3814133 GCA_028566555.1 Lithophaga nigra
CAATATATTCACATTTACACCTTTCCGTTGAAATTACCACTAATCAAGGTGTCACTTTAACATTAGGTAGATTTACCGATAAAATCTCTAAAAAGGCTTTAATTGAAAAAATCCCAGATTTTCTGCCAATTACGATGTAAATCTATAAATCTTCAGTCGGTAAAAATTGAAGAAAACTAATAAGAGGCTCTGATATAAAAATACAACAAAAGACGAATATCTGGTATGATGAAAAGGTATCAGCGGGATGCTTTTGGTACTAAGAAAAGTTGTCGGCTGGGTACTTGTCCATTTATAATGACTTGACCGCCTACAAATTTTTAACATTGTTAAACCCTAAATTTTCCCCTTGTGCTTAATTTAGTAACGATCACCTATGCCCTTGTCAACTTAATGTCCAGTCAGGTCCATTGTCATTGTTATTTAATCATTTGATTTATTGAATCAGTCCTTTATAATGGTTTCTTGACTTTAAAGAAAAATATTCGATAATTCAAATGTCAGATTTTGAAGAAGGATGTGGTCAAATATTAAGAAATATACTTCAAATACATTGTGTACCCCCTTCACTGTGTAAATAATGTGGAAAAGGGTGTGGGTAGTTTCTTAATGACACCATACACCTCAAATATCACTGAAGCAGGGGCAATCCAGGAAGGTCTGCAACCACTGCACCCCTACTCATGGACCATACAAGAATTTTTGGCAATTTCCAGTTACCAATTCTTGCAAACAGCACCAGTAAATTTGAATGAAAATGATATATTGTTGCCTGGTTCAGTTCAATGAGTGTATCTCCTTTGAACACAAAAATTCAATGTAGTTCAGTTAGTCATGTTTTTGCAGGTTTCTATTTCTCATATGTAAATTTTGAAGAAATTCTGTTGCTGTTATTAAATTTAAAATTCTGTCAAAATAACTGGAATAACAAAGTTGGGATGTTGACTGATTTGTCTGGAAAATCTGGTGGAAAGTTTCCTACGTTCGTTTATAGCTGTATGAAGTGAATCCATTCATTTTACGCAGGAACAGACATTAAAATACAACAAAAGACGATTATCTGTTATATGTTTAAAAATTTATTGAAAAATGTTACATTAATGTACATGTATTGGTCACTCTTTAAAGTTGTATACCTTTTTCTGACCAGGTATAGTCAAGGTTATTGGGATGACCGAAAGAGCATATTTTGTGACCACATTATAAGTATTTGAAGATCTTTAATTTCATTTTTCTAAGTGAAATGAACACACAGGAAATTAGAAATGAAATGTTATTTAAAAAATAAACATAGAGCGTTATAAGTAAAAATATTGTGTTTCGGTCAATTACCTGAACAGTATTTGTTGTAAACTTTAAAATAACAAAAATGTTTATATAGTCAGAAGTTGAAGCCTAAAGTTACAACAAACAACAGAGAAGTGATATATTTTACGGTAAATACCAACAATAGGTTGTTGACATTGAACTGTGGAGGGTCCAGTGTGGTATGGGTGCTAGCTATGTATAGGTCAGAAATGCTGTAACTTCCTGTAAACAAGAACTTTGGAGGGTCCAGTGTGATATGTGTGTTAGCTCTGTATAAGCCAGTAATGTGAGGAAATGCTGTTACTCCCTTTGGAGGGTCTAGTGTGATATTGGAAGCTCCGTATAAGTCAGTAATGTGAGGAAATGCTGTTACTCCCTATGGACAGGAACAGCTTATGAACCGGACTGTTAGTTGGTAATGTCAAAAATGTGGCTGTTATGGAATTCAAGTCGATTTCATTGTAGACCCAGATCTGTTTACTGTTCATAAACAGTAAAGCATGAGAAAATGGAACACCCTCTTCAACTAAAAATGTTGGTCAGATAGTTAGATGTTCATTGTAAACAGGTTCAGAGAAAAGCCTGTCTACATCCATTTGAACTTTAGATATTTTTCTGTTTAGTCAGGCCAGGTGTCCAGCTTAGACAGGTCAAGAATACATCAAAAACCTTCCGACAAAAAATTGAGTATTTGGTTTACGTATGTTACAAAATGACTGTGGGTTGAGTTGTGATAGATTTTACTGTATATGTGCTAACTGTGGAGGGTCCATTATGTGAAAAGAAACTTTGGCTGTAACACTGTACAAAGTAAATCTGAATTGGTCAGAATTATGGTCCAATATTATACATTCCACTAAGAATAGATAAAAATGAATACAAAGGGACTGGTGTCATCCTAGTATTTTATGGA
This sequence comes from Lithophaga nigra, assembly GCA_028566555.1. NCBI lineage: Eukaryota > Metazoa > Mollusca > Bivalvia > Mytilida > Mytilidae > Lithophaga > Lithophaga nigra. The sequence goes on from JAOXYJ010000012.1 coordinate 3,806,202, forward strand.
CATTACACAATAGATCATATTAACATAATTGTTAAATTAAGAGTGAAATTTCATTCATTATGAGACAATAAATTTGATCTGATCAGTAAAAATTGACACGTTCTTTGTCTGTGAAGACCTACTAACTTAGCAGTTCAAACTTGACATAAAAAATATTTCACAAATTTATATATACTCTGTCACTTTCATATTTAATGGAAAATCCTTAATGCTTCCTTCAACCATTCTGATATAAATAGTATATGTGAAATCAATTTTCATTTTACCACTAATCGTGCCTTTTTACCATAGTTTTTGCTGTTGTTCCAGTTGCTATTGTTATTACAAGAGATTCTCATATATAAATATATCAACGTGTAGTTGCAGCAATAAGCCATCACAAAACAGAAAATAAAACTGGCATTTTGAATTCTTTTTAATGGCTTAATCCAAATATTTTTGGCAGGTGTTCTACATTTACCCAGCCATTGAAAATGCACATACAGATTGAAAGGTACAAATACGTTATAAAACTAAATGCAATAGATATTTCATTTGGTTGCCTCTTTTTATGGTGCAGGGATGACTTTACTCTGTTTTTTTTAGTGAATTTCTGTTATTTAGGTCCATATTATGTTTCTTTATTTTATTATAGTATTTTTATGTCTGCAATGACTATTTCCGCTTTCTGTTCCGATCAGCAAAATCATCTTTGTTACGGTGTGCAAGGAATAGATATGAAAAGCAAAAGATCAAAAACCAAATGAGAACTGCAGAAAAATAAAATCAGTATCAGGTGCTCCGGAAAGGTCACCATTTCCTGCTCACAGCACTTCAGCACTTTTCATTTATCTATCCTATTGATGAGCTGTCTGCAATCCTTGGAATTACATAACATAAGCCATTAGAATTACAATTTGCCAGCTAATTGTTGGCCATACAGGTACAGAAAAAATACAATGTCACTCCTGACAATTAAATATAATGATTATATGCTAATTACAAAGTTACAGGGTCCTATAAAATTTCAGTTCATCTTTTGTAGCAAGAAGATTGCTAATTTGGGAATAACACTAAATTAGTACAACAATTGAATATAGAAACTCATTTGTTTAACAGACAGTTTGTCGACAACTGCCACTGGTTTTAATAACAACATATAAACTTGTCTGTTTTTGTCTTTAATTCAACAGTTGTATTGTTTTTATTTGTTTTGTTTAATTTTTTGTCTGACAAAAACTAGAATATATTCTTTTCTCAAGGAAAAGGAGAAATGGAGATTGCTAATAATTCGTCACAAAATATCAACATTTGCAACATTTAGCAAACCTTTTCACTGTATAAAAATGCAAAATAAGAAAAGTAGTGCCAAACTAGTCAGTTTCTGACACAGCAGAAATGATAGGACACTGGGCTTTAGGCCTAACTCTAATTTATCAGTACTTCCATCTTTGGTGAAGACTGGACGTAGTATTTATTGAAAGCTAACAAACAGTATCTACTTTACTTCATAAGAAATAATTGACCAACTGGAGAATGCTATTATCTGAACAGTTCATAGAGGTGAAACAAGTAGGAATCCTCTGGATTGTACCTTACCAGTAATACAAACTTTAACCACCAATAACTATCACATAAAAATATATTTTTTCACTTAACCCCCTAAAGGCTATTTTAGACATTATCAAAATTGTCATATTTGACTTTTATTGTTTTATCTCGTCTAGTTTTGAAATAAATTTATGTAGAAGTTTGCATTAATACTTAAGTAAAAGGCCGAGAATTCTACCCAGTTTTACCCCTCTAAAAGGGAAATTAGTCTTCCATTTTAAATTATTTGTTGAACAGAGACTACAGTCAGTTGAAGCCGAACTTTTTATGGTCAGCTGTCGACTTTGTATTTTGTCCCAGTTATATGGCTAAGATTCCAAACATTGTAGATGCTTACTTGAAAAAGGTAGGAATGGATTTTGTCCCAGTTACATGTCTAAGATGGCAACCATTGTAGATGCTTACTTGAAACAAGTATGAATTGTGCACATAATCTAACATATTTTGGCATTAAATCTTAAAATGGCTGTTCACAACAATTTATAAGTTGGCAGGGAATTTTAATTCATTTGGTCTTTAATCACATGCATTTGGCTACATTTTGTACAATCAGCTATAGTCATAAGTCAACAGTCCTTGTTGTTACTGGACACCTACTTACAGTAGTAGGATTAAATGTTTAATCTGAAATTAATTTGTAAGTTTTTTTGGTCACACTAAAACTATTACAAATGCTTAGTAGGAGGGACTTTGGTTTAGATGATTAAGCAGTTCTTAATACCTTGTTTGCTAGAAGCCAAGTCAAGGAAAGGTGCATTTGAGTTGCATGTCAAAACTTGGAAACATAAATCATTGTGTAATTAGTCTGCATAACGAACCCACAGTGGCTGTTCTGTACTATTGTAATCTTCAGTACTTTGTGATGTTCATGTAGCAAAAATAGGGGAAAAAAATAGATAAAAAATAAAAATGTGAAATAAAGTTTACATATTCATGCATCAATTTCATATGCATGCATGGTGTCAAAGCTTTCAGTTTGTCTGTATTTATCAAACAGATATCTCAACAACATACAGTTACTGACTGGATTTGAGAGTATCAGTTAATTTCGTTGAGCCCGAAAGCCAAGATCTTGCCCGAAGCCAGAGGCTGAGGACAACAGAATGGTTTGAGGGCTTAACAAAATAGTTGTTTTTCTCAAACCCAGTTTATAAATGTTTTGTTATATCTGTTGGGTATACGATGTAATAAAGTGACACTCTAAACAAATAGAATAATAATAACCCCACCCACTAGTCAACAGACTCAAAGACTGTTGGCTGACCAAGGCATATGGTATTTAGTTTGAATGTTCTCATAAAACTGAAATAGAGTTGTGTAGAGAAAATATTATAAAGGTATAACAAATACAGATGTTGCAAGGAACAATTGCCACAAGACAGTGTTCTAAATCCCTGCTTGGTAAACAGAATTCTTCAGTAGGCAGCTAATATTGAATGTGCACCTAACAGTGTAGGGGGATAAGTCTGAAAATGAAGAATTGAGCAAGATGGATACAAATTTAAAAGTGACAACTGTAAGTTTCTGATTTCTGATACATTTTTCATTACTTACAGACAATCCTGTCATAGAAAACTTCTATTCTAACCACAGTTTGTATCTGTATTTTCTGTATTTCCAGGTACCTCTAGACATAGACAAAATAGGAGAGAAACTACAGATCATAGACAACAAAGGTTTAAGTAATGGACACTGTAATAACTGTAATACCAATATACAGCACCTGAAACAAGAGGCCCTGGCAATGGTTCAGTGTATACAACAGGCCCAAAGTGAAGGTCCAAAATCAGGAATATGTCCACCAAATACATATGCTAGGTAAAGGGTCTTTTCATAAATGTGTGATAACTGGCTTTTGTTCACTGTACACAAGTTTTTAAATAAAGGTCCACAAACATATCATTCAGTTGCTAAGTGAGTGATAATAGTAATGAAAATTTGTTTTTGGACTATTTTCATTGTATAGTATCTCAGTTATGGCAGATTTCCTGTATCTTTTAATGAGTATGAACTGGAGCTGGTCTAGGAGCATTGGGAAATTGGGAGTTTTTCTGTTTTTCTTCTCACTTGACCAGGTATATCTATTAAAGTTCCTCCTATAGAAATGTTTATACAAGAACAATAGGTAGTGATTGATAAGACAATGCCAGGTTTAAAGTCCTGAGCAGGTAAGAGATTTGTAAAACTCTAAGAGCAACTCCAATTCATACTCATTACATGATACAGGAAATCCGCCATAACAGAAATTACTTGGGATGGTTTCTAAAAAGCTATGCCTTGTTTTCAGCTTAATTTCTGTCCTTTAGAATAAATAAATCTGCACAGAGCTAATGACACGAATCTTTACACTGATTTGGATGTAAAACTGCTGTTTGAAATTTTTTCCAAAATTTTGAATAGAAGCTGTGGCTTTGATATCTTAATGAGTTGTATTGAAGATGCACAAAGAATTTTGAGGAGTATGAGTAAGACCACTGAGACAGGTGTAAACCTAGGTACTAGATGATATCTTGTGAAGATGTTCACAGCTGGTATTGTAATCATCTTTTGTCTTATCTCCTACCTTATATTACTGCACCACTGCTTTTCTGCCTGATGCACTACCAGATAATATGTTTTTAAGTTTTCTGTACTGTGTATGTCAGACATTAGGCTTCAGTTTTAATACAATCTGAAGTGATCACACATTTTTGATGTTTATATATCTAAACAGACATCATTTAATTGTATCTGTGATTGCTGTTGTGTATGATTGATTTGTTTTACCATGTTTTATTTTTCTTTGGCCATTAGTTATGTTTCTACAAATTTGTTGATAATTTGACTTTTTCCGTCTTGGATTCTGGAATATTGTGATACTGTTCCTACAGAGGCTGGTGTGTAAAGTGCCCCTGTGACCTTTCACTGTCTGTATGTCCATCTTTCAAGTCTCCATTTTTGTTCGCTGCAACATACTCTCTTCAAACTTGGTATTACTGTTGCATATGACCAAAGCAAAAAAAATCATTTTTGATTTGGACAGCCCAAGGTATTTTGGGTTCAAGAGTTATGACCCTTTAATTAGTAAGATAGTCTCCATTTCTTCCAGTTTACCTTTGTTCCCTGCAACTTAGTCTGTTCAGACTTGGTATTGTTGCATACAAAACACAAAATGTTTTTGTCGTCTTAAATATGCATGAAAGATATTCTGGATGTTAAGCAAACAACAACCAATCAATCAAAATGTTTTTATCGGAAGTCGGAAAGTATTTTGGGTTCAAGAGTTATGACCCTTGAATAAGTAAGATAGTTTCCATTTCTTTCAGTTAACTAGTGTTCCCTGCAACATATTTTCTTCAAACTTGGTATCATTGTTGCATATGGTTTTTGATTGAACGTACCAAGGTTTGTTGTATTCAAGAGTCATGACCCATGAATTAGTAAAATGTAGGGTTTATATCAAGTTCTTATCCAAGGTACTGTAGGATCATTTTATCTTGTGTGATGATGTTTCTGAGAGATGAGCATCTAATTAGAAGTAGGTAACTGTGAAAAACATTTCTGAGAGAGGTTAAATAGGTAACTCACCTAAATTACATGCTTCACTGACTTTTGGTTAAGTTTTATGTACAAACTATATCTCATCTCAGTTATTGTACAATGTAGGATCATCTTGTCTTGCTTGCCATATGTTCCTGATGAGCATCTAAGTAAAAGCAGGTCGATTTTTTGTCCAACATTACATGCTTCACTAATTTTGGTTTAGTTTTTGTCTCAAGTTTGTAACTTGGACCCTGGGTGATGGGCAGCCATCCAATATTGCATGCTGATCTCTATGACTGGGTAGGTGGACTTCTAGGCTAAAGTAGGTCACTTTTTGACCTATATTTCATGTTTCATTGACTTCGGTTAAATTTTTAATTTCAAGTTACTCACATGTAATTTATGGTAGACAACAATCATCTAATGTTGTATGCAGATGTATTAAGATGGGGACGTAAATTTTCATGAATCTTTTATTATCTTAAGGCAAAATGCATGTGAGACAAACTTCATAATGAGCTAACCTGCATTTTAACTAATTGCATAGAAATTTTACGAAAGCTTTTCTAAATACAGTGTTTTTTAAGCTATACGAAGTCCACAACTACTGTTCAAAGGTGTCATAAAATAACGATGTATGGTACAAATGGGTATTACAATGTGTACCCTAAAATAGTTGAAGGTTGAAAAGCTTATTTAAACAGTATAAGTATGCTTTTCCATTAGATCAAAAGTGTTTGTCACTAAAATGGTTTACCTGCTCTTTAATATACTTATTTCTTTGTAGAGGGTATATATTTGTTAATTTCTTGTATACCTATCATGAAAAAATTAAAAGGTAACAGTTCGTAATTAGTCTTTACAACAATAGTGTTAAATAGCTCACACAATTACCGCGTTAGATTGAGTGCCAAATTCAATATAATAACAGTAGAATGGGACATTTTACTCCAATGGTGTTCATTTCCTTATGAAATATTATACGGACATCAAACGATTTAATAACAATGAAAGTCAAACCAGAAATTTTGGGGTTATTGTAGAAACTGTAACGTATTTTGTGTGAAGTAGTTGTGAATAAAATTCTGACAAAAGAGGATCTCTATCTTGTCACCAGTGTTCCACAAGATTGAGAAAACATCTCAATTTATATTTTTACTGTGTTAATTTGACACAAGTTTTGTCATTGTATGGATTTCATTTTGGGGCTGGATTATGTGTTAGAAATGTCCTCCAGGATTTTAATTTCCAAACATTCACAGGTATGTGTTATATGTTCCACCTATCTTTAATTGATATACTGAGAAATTAGACATTGCATACCAAAAGGCAAATAAAAATTAATTGTATGTAAATGAAATAGTCATTGTGCAGATTGACCTGCATTTTCTGTCTGGAAATCAAGCCAAGAACAGGTACATTTTATCTGTAGTTTTCAATTTTGTGGTTTTCTTATTCAATGAAGCACAAAAGGAATTTTGAGAAATCTTATAATTGAATCAGCACCAGACCAGTTGATTAAATTCCATAGTAAATTAGGTAACAAATTTAATTTTTATGTAATTTAAAGAAAAATTTGGATTTTGGTATTACATACTGATACTATAAATTCTAATCAAAATTTCAATGATTGTTTTATAGTGTCTGTTATTTTTGTGAAAAAAAAAACATATTTGGCATTTAGCAGTTATATTGGCAAATTATCAGAAATTTACTTCTACAGATTATTTTGATGACAGATGAAAGAAAACATATTTTTACTAAAATCTTAGAAAGGAAAAATTTTATTTCAGAACCATAGTATGGCATCTCAGTATTTTATGTGCAGAAGTTGTTTATGAGGCAATTAAATTAAAATTAGTTTTAAAACATTCCAGACTCAAATGATAGTAGCTGTAGTATTGATCTTACTGTCTATATATACATACAATGGGACAAAAGGGGGAATTAGGAGGAGAATTTATGAATTATTCCTTGAAGAGTTTGACATAAAAAAAGTAATTAACATGATATTTACGAGGTTATATGTCAACATTGAGATTTACATGTCTAGTAATATACATCACGGATATTCAGTTTTATAACACATTTAAATTTCAGAATGCTAATATTTGTTTTAATTAAATGTCTGAGCATTTTCGTCACAAAGTCTTTGAACAAAATTTTATGTTTCAATTCCATATTGAAATCGTGGTGTCTTTATTGGCATTGAAAAACATAAAACTATTTCCTTCATGGACACTTGACGTCTACATAAAGTATGTGTCATATAGGTGTGATTGGGCAGGTATGCTCTTAAGTAGTAATTAAATATTCTAGATTTCCTGAGAAATTTGTATACTTGTTGGAGGGGAGATAACTCTTGTTTGCTGGATGCAGAATTTTCTTGGATGCATAAAATACCATAACTCAGGTTTAGTTTCTTATTAGTTTAGACTACATTAAGAAAATCCAGAAATAAAACTTTTACAACAGGTGAGACACCAAATAATTCTGTCAACCTCTGCCAGGTGTTCAAAGGACAAGATAGGAATTTGTTATTGCGAAGAAATTGTCACATACATGTACAATAAACATTGATTTATTTCCGATTGTTCATTATTACAAGTTTACGATGTGATATTTTAGTAATTCTGTTTGTACTATAAGAAGGGATTTTATTTGTAAGTCTAACATATTTTTAATGCATTTTGAATTTCCCTAGATCAACTGTTTAAAGATAGTTGTTAATAGTTGATTGAAGGTGTCAGACCAGGTGTTAGTTTTCAATGCAAAAATATTTCAAAGGTGGAAATTAAGTCCTTTGATCAGATTTAATTT
>JAOXYJ010000012.1:3848190-3858311 GCA_028566555.1 Lithophaga nigra
GAGTAATCCATTTCTTGGATACTAATCATGATAGAATAGTGAATTTTGATAAGTGGATGCATTTTGCATAGGGTAGCATTGAATGTTTCTGTAACAATGAGTCACCATGAACTAAATTTTATACTAGAGTAACTGGTGGAGTTTTGCAGTTGGGGACATTTCTTGGATACTAGGCTTATTACAGTAATGAAACTTGATCTGTGAATAAATTTGCATAGAATTTGAGTGTTTGTGCAACAAATGTGCCATTTTTAGTTGGGCATCCATGTCTTACAGACACATCTTCGACTTTTCTTCGAGAAATTTCATTATTCAAATCATTATTTGAAGTGCATTGTGCTTAAGATTAATTATGTTTCATTTACTGATATTTTCCTGGCTGATTTTAGCTTGACATTTTGAATATGTATGTACTTGGTTGTTGTACTCCACTTTAGGTACATTAAAGGTATGATTAATTCATTATTAAACACCATTCTATGAAAATAATGGTTTCAGCTGTGCAGCTGACATTTTGTTGCACTTCTTACAATCAGTAACCAATGAAATGGCATTATCTAATAAATGTTTTAAGACTGAAACCATTTAGATCTGTAAGTAGTCATCAATATTTCATATAAAGTCAGTGGAGTGATAAATGGTTTGTCTCAAGTTTATAGTACACTTCATGATCAATCTTCTACTACTGAATGTTACTGTGCAGTATTATGTCATCGAGGAAAGTCAACCATTACTGGAGCATTAAATGAATGAATGGTAGCTTTATTGTAACTTAATTTGATAAAACAAGATGTAAGTTGAATTAAAACCTTATCGCTTCCTGTATGTGCTTTCTGTGTCACTTGCAAAGTTTTGTCTTAGGCATATTTACTGCCCTTCACAATGTCATCACACTTTGCTGTGTCTGTAACTCCTAAACCATTTGCTGGATTTCAATCAGATTCTCAAGAACAAATCAACACATACTGGTATTGTGCACTGCTTATCCAAAGGTAAAATCATTTGATATTGCCATTACCTTTTCATATTTTAATCTTCTTTGAAACCACTGGACAGATTGAAAGCAAACTTGGTAAGAATGTTTCATAGGTGAACCAGTACAAAGTTCATGTTCATTTTTCATGCTAAAATTAAGCATGGTTTCTAATTAGCTAAGTTTCAAAGATTTTATCAGAAACCTATGGCTGATGGAACCATACCTGTATAGGAATGTTTTTTCTGATGGCCACCTACAAAGTGTTGATTTTCCCAATCAGATATTGAAGATCACTACCATTTTAATACAAAGCTGAGATACCATTGAATCAGTGAAAATGTTCCTTGGCTGAAATTGTTTTAGGTGGTTCACTATGAGTTTGTATTTTGTGCAGATCAGAAATCCAAGATGGGGGCAAATTTTACAAGTGTGTATGGGATATATATTTGTATTTCAATCTACCAAGTTCATGTTTTCATGTTCATTCAAACTTATGCTCCTATTTCATCATATTAAATCAGAATATGGACATGAATCATGTCTTTTGAGGTGTTTGAATAATTTATAACAGTAGGGCATGATTTGTCTCCCAGCTAAAGGAGATGTCCTTTAGCTTAGTTGGTAGAGTGGTAGACTGCTGTATCAAGGGTCCTAGCTTCAATTTTCTGAGCATAGTTGGTCAGAATTGAAATTTCTGTAAAAGACACTATGTTAGTCCTAAAACCATATGGTTTTAAAGGAAACCACTCCCATCAGCAGAATTAGAAATGTGATCACTCATTCAGCAATTTGTCACAGCGAGTAAAACAGTTGAAGTACATTTGTCAAAACTTCTTGGCATGAAATTCATAATTTTTATCATTGATATAAAGTTGATATATATTTGTGCGATGTTTTAATATTGGTATAAATATTTTACAGACATATGGTAGGTATTAACAAATTTGTAAGTGTATTATAATTACATCATCGAGTTCTGTTTTCTTGATTAATTTCCTTAATAGTTTGATGTGCGGTAATGATTTGCAGCGAAGTTTCAGCATTACACAGAAAACTAATCGCTGGTGTTAACTTTACACAATTTAATGGCATTTCTTATTACAGAGCTGCTCAGAAGCTGGGAAAGAAGAAAAGACGTCACCAAGCAACTCAGCCAGATACGCCTTCATTTCCGACAAAGTTTTATGAGATCGTGAGAACAAATCCGCCACCTGTACCACCATGTCTATTGAGGACAGTTGGCAGGGCACAGAACCCAGGAGTTGGGAAGGTGAGATTGAAGAATGATCTATGGGACAAATCCATGATTATGGATCTGGCAACGTTGTTGAATAATAGCAAAAAATTAAGAGTTAGGTACAGCAAAGTAAATAGATGAACAAACTGATCCACAGGAGATTTTTTTTGGTAATGAAATGAAGGTTAAAGTTAGGATTCTCAGAAAACTGGTCAAACCTGTCTCATTTCCTACCTTATATCAGTAAAAACAAAAGTTTCTCATGTAATACATTGGATATTAAACTGTAATATGTGACCATCTTTCATAATTGACCTCTGTCTGTATTTGTGGGATTATATAATTTATACCATGATGTCATAAAATGTAATCTGATGCCCTGCACTAATCATGCTTTATCGTAAGATAAGGTCAATTATTCCTCGAAGACCCTAACTTTAAAATACTGAAAACTATCATTGTGCATTGATGAAAGTATCGTGGTATAAGTCAGAAATCCCCCATCAGGCTAACGCTGTCCGGGGGATTTCTAATACTTACACATGTTTTAAGGCCTTCAAACAAATGTTCTTGAAATATGCTTTTTGTTGCTAAAATTTTCTCACGTAGGATTATATGTCTGTATGCTTGTATTATAAACCTGTGGAGCATTGTTTTTTGTTTTTTTGTTTTTGTTTTTGTCAACTACCATGTGAAGTAAATGCCTTCAGTTCAAATGTATGTATAATGAGATGGGCACATCTATTTGTGGACATGCAGTAAAACCAATATTTGGCATCATACAGGGATTTGACAGTAAATCAAGGGGAAACTTATCAAGGGTTTCTTAAGAAAACAAAAAAAATGGACTTTCAAAAACTGTCATTAAGCGAGGCAGAGAAAGAAACACCAGGTTTTACTGTATAATGGTATTGGTCTATTATCCGTCATGTTGTTATTTTTTGGTCACATAAAATCGGTGTCAAGCTCATTACTGTGCCATCGCATTTGATGTAGCTTAGTGAGTTTCTTTTGTCTGTATCATGCTGTATCCTATAATAGGGGTGAATTATGGAACCTGAAGACCAGATCATGGCACAGCATCATGCTGTATGTGCTAGTGGAAACTTTGTTTTCCTATCTTACGTTCTTTCCAAAGGATATAAAACATATCAGAGTGAAGAAATTAAGGAACAGCAAAAATCATCAAAGCAAATAATATAATCATAGGGAATAGTAAGTGCATAAAAAAACCAGGAAAATAATTTACGTTTATCTGAAACGAGACAATGAAGTTCAATTAAATGAATATATTTCTACTTCTGGGACTTTTTTCGTTTATAGGATTCTTTGTTGAGATTTCTTATGGGACTTAGACAAACCATGTCAGTTCTACGCTTTTTTGAAAAATTGATGAAGTATATTATGTTATGTCTTCTCAATTATCATCTTGTCACGGAGGAATATCTACTATGTTGCTATTTACTTGTCAGACTATTGTCTGGTGCCAGTTTTACAACATCGGGATGAACTCTTTTAGTTCAATATCTAGGTCAGAAAAATAAACATAGACTGTAGTAGATGTATAGTTACACCATCTGAAGACGAGACTCCATCTATATTGATAAATCAATTTGTTGTAGTTTAATGATCAACCTTTCAAAATAGATAGTAAAGATTTCCTATATTTATTACAATTTTATTCAGGAAGTTAATATAATTATGACGACAGATAAGATAAAAATTGTCCATAATGGATACCTAACTCTTTATCTTGTTCTAATGGTAGTCCTAGTGGAGTCTGACCACTTCATGTAGCTATTTCTTTACAGTATTTTTATGACTTCTTCAAACTTGATCATTTAGCCTTCAGAGTGATAAATATCATACATTGAACAACATTTTTCTCTTTCAAAAACACCCTGGTGCACATTACTTTCCCTGGTGCCCATTACTTTAGTGCTAAACATGTCTGCTTTTGGTTATTAAATTGTGCAAGACATGCACTGTGTTTATCTAAGAATTTTCTGCAAAAACAAGTGAAGGGATGGCAAAGTAGACTACAGTGACTAATTGTACTAACAGTTACATGTGGTACAGGGCTGGTACAGATCTTGAAAACACTTCTTGGGCATTATTGACTGAGTTTGTGGTTCACAAACCTGTACCCACAAGCCTAACACTGCAGTAATGGTTACAAGTTGTGTTTACCTAGCTTCGTGTGTTGAGGTTTTATCTCACTTTCTATGTACATATATCACAAGTCACAATAATGAAGCATTTGGGAGTGAGCGATTGCAACAAACAGTCCAGAATGCTTCATATTTTGTCCAGTTGGGTTTGACAGTACCTATAATATATGTATCTCATTTCATTTCTAGATTTCCATGACTCCAGATTTTGATAGAACTTCCTTAAGTTTAGGTCAGCAATTTAAAGTGCAAGGCTAAACATTATGATGCTGTGCTTTACCCCGAAATAACTTTAGGTTGAATAATGTAGCTTGTTGATGTTGATGTGACAGTTGCAAAACAGATGATAGTCCTACTCAATAAACCATGTTGGACAGTTTAGTTCATATAGCTGTAGATGCACTGATAGGCTACTCTTAAACTCTGTAAGACCTTGAATTTAATATCCCCAACAGACTGATCCTATATACTTGTAGTAATGAATCGTATGTCTATATCTATTAGTGGGATAGAGGATAATATTTCAGTGGAAAGCTGTAATTTCAAGGTTTTATTGTCCTATTTTTTCACTACCACTATTTAACCTATAGTGTCCAAACACTTGCTCGCTATAAAACAAACCTTCCATCACATAACTTGTATAGACGATTTCTCCTTTAAGTGTCAGTCCTGAATATAAATCTGGCCAAATGGTTATGTACATGGCTAATATTGAAGAGAAATTAATTTAGCAATAGCAGCTAGCTGTATATGATGGCTTGGTTTTATGTCAGATCTTTGGAGTCTGTCATAATAAAGATATCAGAAACATAGTATGATTAATTTTTCTAGCAGGATTAAGTTAGATTAGCTTGTCTTTATGTGTACTTATGGATGCAGAAATATTTTTATATTTATAGATTTAAGCATTTCCCCTAGTCAATGATCATAGTATTATTACCCACTGTAAATAGATCTTTGGGGAAACTGTAGGTGTCTGATGATATGCATTTGAGAAACTTCAATCTGTTGATTTAATCTTAGATCTACTTAAGAGTTTCAGGATTGCCTATTTGAATTGACACTTTATAGGCCTTTTTAAGTATATATGATTTGATTGAATCTAAGCATAAGGCATTTGTTTCTGGTGGAATTTGATTGAATCTTAGTAAAAGGTACTTATTTCTGTTTGTGGGTTGAACTTGTAGACATCAGCATTTGTTTCTGTCAATCTCAATAGCCACAACTCTTTGTAACTTTTCCTTGGAACTTTTAATTCAATCACTCAGCAACAAAACGCTTGTTTTCCAAATTTCCGTTAATATTTTCATTCCTCTGATATTGTGTGATGTAATGTTGAATAAATTTGTTCCTTTTCACAGATTTTTTATTTTACATGCAAATAATCAAATTATGACATAACTTTGATATTATCAGTTTTATTTGCATTTCAAGCTGGATGATACAAACAACCAATGTAATCAACAAACTTTTGGTAATTAAGAAATCAAATCTATTTCGGTCACATAAAAGGGAAAGATGTTATACAAAAGTACAATATTTGCATGAACTGAAAATGTCACAAAAGAGTTTCTTTTTTCGTGTGATTAAAAAAAAATTCATACTTCTAGTTCATCAGTATGGTCATGTGACCTCATAAAATGTGTACTATAAAAGGGCATATAGTTTTCATGGTATTCTGTATATATTTTGGCCAGATGGTACTTCCATTTAAATTTTATTAATAAGAATCTTATTCATTCAGGAAAAATTGGGATGGAAGAGGGGTTACTATTTAGTATAATTTCTTGGAATCCAGAATGCAGTATATTTAATTGTAATGTGCGGTAAGAGATGAGCATAAAAATGTTACTTAACAGTATTGGGCACTGGATACAGGCTGAGATGGAATCTGGCATGGATTGAGAAAACTACAAATTATTGATATCCCATGAATATCAAAAGAATTCATATACAAAACATAACAAGTACTGATTCCTTCCAAAGTAATAAACAATATGCTTGTTTTACACATTTTAAGACTAATAAATCCTCAGTTTTTGTAAATCCCAATTATTATGATAGCCTACTTCATCATCTTCCTTTGCAATGATACATGTATGAGAATGTGTAAAGTTCTACTTTTTGGTGAGGAATTTCCAGTTTTTCTTTCTATATATTGATCTTTTCTTGTTTATCTTAGGCCTGCAAAAGAAAAAATACACTGTAATTTGGTTTTTGTTTTTAATTTGCAATAACCATATGCATAAAATTCCCAAAACATTAATAAAAATCTGATAGCTATGGAGAAATAAAGTTGATAAGTCAAGTACGATAAAAACCTTGTGGAAGATGGAGCCATGTTATGTCTCCCCGAGGACAGTTAGAATTGAATGTCTTAAGCCTATATGTGTAACAGTTGATATTAGTAGGCATCATTGTTGGTCATTAATATAATTATACCCTAGAGAATGTTAAATATAATTGTCCTCTAATTACACATAATTCAGATGTGTATTGTTGTTGAACATTGAACCTATCAATATTTTATCAATTTAACCAACAGAAACATTATCTTGCTATTAGAGACAGTGAAAAATAGTTGTTCATTTGATGAAAAAGTCTGATTTTTCAAAATTCCAAAACTGTATGACTAGATTCAAATTATATTGAGTCCCAAGCCAGCACGGAATGATGCTGATGTGGGTTTCCATTTATGAATACTAAATAAAGAAGGGTAAGAGTTGTGGTTCTTGAAATACAATTAGGTCAAGATTTGCAAAACATTTTCTGAAAAAAGAAGAGTTACAGCCCTTGAAATAAAATACTGCAAAGAGATGCAGACTCATCTTTGAATTTTCAGAAAGTAGGATAGTTGGTTTGATAAACAATTCTGCATTAATGAGATGAAAAGCAGACATGTATTATATTTTCTATTTCTATTCCTTTCAGGTGAAGGTCATGTTGAAGATATGTCCATCTACCCATCACAATGACCAGGGAACATCATTCCTCTCTATAGATCCCCGTAGGAAACAGATAACTGTGTTTGACCCTACAGCCAGTGGTATTCCTACCTCCGCACACAGAAGAACTTCTGCCCCTAAAATGTTTGCATTTGATGCTGTTTTCTCACCAGACGATTCACAGGTATGGAATTCAATATATATACTCCTAGATTTTGGTGTCTGAAAATATGAAGACAAAAGTTAATTTAATTGAAAGAATTTAATGAAATACTTCATTATTGTTAAAAAAATGGTGATTCCTATCTGTGGAAGATAGTTAATATCAAAATGGATCCTTTCTCACATTCAGTCAACATTTAGATTTGTAGGTAATAGCATGCAGTATCCTATAATATCTCTTGTTATGCTATAAAATTGATTTCTGTTTCTTTATTGACTTAGAATTTAATCTATAAATAAATGAAATCTAATTTTAACCTATATCTAAATATTTCACAAACTTCAAAGGACAGAGTGTATGATTTGAGGAACCATCATTACAGTGAATTCTGAACATCATCAAACTTTTTTGTTGACTTTTCATTATGAAAATGTTGACAATAGCTGTACAAATAAAAGTTCTTGACCACTCTGTCCCTTCAAAGACAGAACTGTTTTGATGTTGTTTTTCTGTTTACAGAGTGAGCTATGTGCAAGCAGTTTAACAGAGATTGTACAAGGTGTAGTGGGTGGTGCTGATGGCTGTGTATTTACTTATGGTCACTCTAAGATAGGTAGGTATTTTTACCTGGATAGGATCATATCATGAACCTGTTTGTATATTGTGACCTCAAAATAGATAATCTTTCTATTGTTGACCAATAATCTGTACACCCAGGATCACAATTTGTAGTGCATGCCGTGTTGACATTGAATTAACATATGTTAAAATCAAATCTGATCAGTTTCTCATAATGTATGAAACATTAAAAAGTCCAAAGTAAAGACATTTTTACAGATACTTATGGCTTGGGTGGCTAAGGTCTACACTAACTGTTGTTGTAGCTTCAAGTTGTGCTTGTGCACTTCCTGTGTTTAAAGTTTCCACATACCAACCCAGATTTGGTGGTTTCTCCAGTTCAGCTGGATAACTATCTGGCATTTCTACCCCACTAAGTCTGATAGTTACTGTATACACTAAGTCTGATAGTCACTGTATACACTAAGTCTGATAGTCACTGTATAGCTGTAATATTGTTGACAATTAACCCCTTCAACCAAGCAAAGCATTAAAGCAGCCAACTGAAGGTCATACAGGTCAATATGCTTCCCAGGATGACTTAAGTGAAATAAAAAGTCATATGAAAGTTTAGGTCCTTTCGTAGCTGGCCAGGTCACCACTTATACATTAGTGGGATGACTGAGTAACTGACATTTTGGGGTTTCAGTTTCATATTTTAGTTTAAAATACAATTTTGTGTCAAGATTTGACATCTGTGTTGGATATCTATTCCTAGGTACAATAACCGTACTTTAATATGAAAATTCACTGCTACAGCAATTGCCTTACCATAAGTGTTACTTGAAAAAAAAAGGAATTGAAAATTTATAATTGAAAATATTCCGAATTCTGTTTAAATCCAGATTCAGTATGGTCTATTTTGATTGCAAAATATGTAAAACTTCCTTGAGCATCTTGTATATTTTCAAACAAGTCATGAAATTTATGTGTATCTTGATTAAAATGTAAATTACAAGATGATTATTTCTTTGAGGATTCCAGTCTACAATAATTGACTAATGCTGTTGAAAAGATATACATGTAAAGAAAACTGGTATACATGTCTAGGACATAAAAATAGTGAAGTTCTGATGGACTGTTGGTGAACATTCCAGACTTCACAGCTACTTTAGTTTTGAGAATTTCTAATGTACCATTTAACTACCGCTTTCATGTTGAAATTAGGAAGTAGATAATATGGTTTAATGACTTCAAAATATTTCTAATGACTATTCCATCAGTTTTGTTCCCTCTATTCTGTAAGGAAGGGCCATGTTACATATGAACAGTAGATGATAAACTTGTATATGTATTTATATAAATTATATTTGTAAGAAATTTTAATTAGAAATAAATTATTTAATTATTTGAAAACAAATTTTAATTGAAAACCACATGATAGGTATTTTTATGGCCTGATAAATTTTGCTTCACACAACCAAAATATCCCATTTTTCATCACAAACTACAGATCACTGCACTTTTGATGATACATAGCTGCTTGCCAAAAATTTGGTAGTATTAAGTGTTCTACATTAGATTATGTTTTGAGGAAGACAGAGGGAATCTTCCTCTTTCAAGTCTGGGCTTACTTTCAAAATTATAAATAAAAATGTGAGTAAATATTTTGATATACCATTAGCCATTACACAGAGAATTTGATAAGTATTCGGCAAGTATTTTTACGGAGTTGATAATAGGAACTGTTACTGATTAAGAAAACAATTAACTGCTGTACTATTGTTTATTTCCTACTGTTTAGGTCAGAACCAGGCATCATTCCATGGAGAGAGACACATATAAAAATTATTTTTGTAGCTTATTCCTGCAGTTTCTGATATTAGCCTAGCTACAGATCTGAGTCTGGAAAGTTAGTTCTGTTATTTCAGTGATTTTTCAGTCTTGGAAAAAATCTCATTGTACATAAAAGACTGACATGTGACACTGTGTACACAATATGTTCTTTAATTTTTATTTTAGGAATTTTGTAAAGGATACAACATTTTGGGCAACATAAACTTCATAAGTG
>JAOXYJ010000012.1:3914510-3942317 GCA_028566555.1 Lithophaga nigra
GACTGTTAATATATCACTGTAAATATAGTGATCCCTCATTTTATTCCCCCTTTTTAGTGGTGGTCCCTCACTTATACTCGTTTTCAAGGTCAACTTTTCCAAAAGTTACATAGTTTCTACATGTATGTAATGTGCTCTCTCATTTTACGGCCACCCTTGCACATCAGCAATATTTTGCATGGTCCAAAAGGTGGCAATAAAACAAAGGTACACTGTACAAACATTATCAATATGACATGGTTATTTTTAGCATACAAATGATCATACAATTAGCTGTCAGCATATACTGAGCATGCAGTTACAACCACCACAATGATATTAACCATTTCACCACGGTAGCCGAAGCACAAACCTGTGATACGAGATTATTATGATATTTTCTGATGATATTGGAAATGTCTGTTGTGTCTTCAGTTACAGAATGCCGTTTGTTGTAAACAGACATAGGTCGTGGTAGAGGAGAAGCGAGTTTAGGAGGCGGTGGCGTGAATGCTGACAAATGTGGTTTACTACCGAGTAAACACCGACTTAAATCCTAAAACACAAGGCACAAACAATGGATGGAAACATAAAATTAATAAAGCAAATAAATAAAAGTTGCAACATAGGATGAACAAAAATGAAAACAATCAAACATATCAACAAACTGTGAAAAAAAAAAAGATAAAAATGGTGCTGCAAAATAAAGAATAAAGTCATATACAACATGTACACGGCTGTCAGTTTTACATGTCCTGTACTGGTGTATGTAGATTTTAAATAAAACATTAAACCTCAGTAACTTGCATTTTAATTCTGTGTAGTTTTAATCACTAAATCTTTTCTTTACATATTTGATTGTGTGTTAAAATTTACTAACACTCTGCAACCTACATGTAACTATCTGTTTGCAATGCAATTCTGTCTGGTCAAGACCAGAAACCAATTTATCCTGTCAGCTGTCTAAGAGGTGAACAGTTTTCCAAAAGAACTTACCTAGGCAGAATATATTGTTTATGTGTCCATTAAACTGAGAACCTTAGAATGTATTCACAGATTATGTGGTAGCTAGACATTTGGTTATGTATATTTTTAACTGGATATTACATGTTGTTCCCTGATCATGCTATACAGTAAGCCATTTTCACAAACAGTGTAAATATCATGCATACATCACAACATGATGCATAGTAAGATGTGCAAAAATGATGTCACAAATAGGATCTAGGCTACCACTTTCATAAGTTCATAGACCAATTCTTAAAGGTTGAAAAGGAATATACATGTATTTGAAATCTAGTATACTACTGACATTTCATTCTAATCTCAAAATAATTTCCTTCGAATAAGAAATAATAGGCTGACTATGTATTGATTAATATAAAAAATATTATTTTGTGCAAGAAAACGATCTTGGAATGAAACAAAGCAAGAAAATAAAAGGCAGGATTGTCATTGTCACACAGAGTTGTAGTAACAAAATCAATAGTTATAATACCAACCTGAGCAGATTTAGCTACAAGACTAAGTTCTTCATCTTCAGAATTTTTATACAAGTGACTAGACTGAGATCTTCCTGAATATGGAATAAATCCTCGATGTGAGGATGCTATACTACTGTCATCAAAAGTGTCATTGCCTTCACTTGTCATGCTGACATTGTCTGTACTAGAAACTGAACCAGATTTATCCTTTCGATAACGTCCACCAAGTTCGGCAGAATTTGTAAATGATGCTGACCTTGTCATTCTTTTCATTGATGTTAAGGTGGAAGTAGGATTTCCTTTATCCTTAGCTTTGCTTTTAGCTTCTGCAACAGCTTTCCTTGGATCGTATTCCTTACGCCTTTTCCATGCTGCTTTTTCAGCCGATTTTGGTGAATTTGACCTACTTGTTGGTTGAGAAGTATTTTTACTCCCTACACCTGTCACACTTAATCCATAAGATTGTGTTGTTTTTAATCTATTTTTGAATGATTTTAAATCAGATTTCCTCACATCAGAAGGAGAATTATCTAAAGTACTCAGTGATTTATTTAATTTTAAACTATGTCTACCAAGGTCTGTCCTTCCTATATTACTACTCCGAGCGTTAGCTTGACTTTTATTGACTATTTGAGCACCTAAACTGACCTCACTACGAGCAGATGATTCACACTGCTGATCTGCCGATAGGCCAGAGCTACGCCCTTTTGTACTGACTGATAGATCCGGTTTAGATGAAGATCCATGCCAGCTCTGACGAGCAGACACAGATTTTGAAAAGCTTAAAGAAGTGTTACTTGAAAGACCTGTTGGTGTTCTTGATCCCAAACTTCGCATGGAACTAACTGGCGTTTTTGAAGTCCTGGAAGAAACTGTTGTTGGGGTTCTGGCATTTCTTGCTGGTGTTTTTGAAACACTTGTGATTGAACTTCCTTCCGAACCCTCAGAGCCAGGAGTTGTTGGCACGTCTCCATCAGCTCGCTGACGACGTAGTTGGAATGCACGGTTTGGCCTCGTCATTGTTATTGTTCCTTTACCTTTGGAACCTTTCCTACTTATCTCCGTATTGCTATCATCAAATGTAGAGAGGTCTAGAGATAAATCAGCAGCGGAAGTGTCACTTTCACTAAGAACATCAGAAACATTAGACTGATCTCCAGTACTCATAGTCCGTTTCAAATTATTCTCTTTAAATTTTTGAAGTCTTTGGGCAGCACTAGTTGAGTAAACTCTAGTCAGTGGTTTTCTATTTTTAGTTTTAGTACTTTTTGCAAGGTTTTCTCTTGGACTTCCATAGTCTGAAGGCTTTTCGAAGTCTTCATCACCATTTATCATAGCAACCATACTTTCTGACTCATTATAATTCCCATTAATGTGGCTTTTTCCATTCATATAAGAATAATCGTGACCATTTTGTAATGGTTTGGATTTTGATGATTTCTTGCTCTCCACAGCTGCTACAACTTGTGCAGTATCCTTCAATAGTATATCAGTGTCTATACTGATTCCAGATGACCTTGAACTTTGTGGAGTTTTTTCACCTTCAGATTCTATCCTTGTAGAATTACTTTCTGAAGCAGTTTCAAATTTTGTTTTGGACACAGTTTCAGTATCTGTGTCATCATATCGATTTACAACTCTATCTGAAATTGTAACTTTTTTAGATCCATCACTGGGAGTCAAAAGACCTCTTGGACTAGTCGTACTTTCACTTAATTTTGAGCTACGTTCACTCATTCTAGAACTAGTTTCACTACCAGAAGGACTTCCTTTATCATTCGGAAGTCTTGGTAATTTCCTCCCTGTCCCAGGTCGTTTCTTTGAACCAGTAGGAGGTTTTCTGGCTGAATGTGGGGATTTTAGTTCATCTGCAAAACAGAAAATATAAAATAGGTTATCAAAATAAGAATTCCTCTATTTGATCAAACTTTAATTTTATGAATATTTTTTGCCCTTGTCATTTTACATGTGTTACATATATTGTTATCTATTGGTTATTCCATCCATATACATGTAACTCACATTTGATGTACTTTACGTTATATACATGTATCTGCGGAGTTGTGGTTCTCTTCCATTGTGTTACATTGTTATGTGATGACCACAGTAATGTAAAACACTGAGGCCATTAAAGTAAAGGTTCTTCAGCTAACATACTTAAAAAAATGTAACAATTTTTTTTATTGATTCTTAGTCAAGTTCTTATGTACTTTTTTCCATTTTAAGTCTTTATGCACATGAATTACACATCCCATGTTCACAAGTAGTTAATTACTTGACACACCTGATAATACACCAAATGGGTTTAATATGTGTTTTTATCCTTTATAAAGCTTAACTAATTTTCAATAGCTGTGCAATATTCCACCAAATTTCATATTTTAAAATGTTCCGATTTCAGGTCAATTATGTATCCAGTATTCATGTATACTCTCACTTCTGGTATAAATTTACATTAAATTTCTGTGAAAAAATGATGGAAAGCCAATTTGCCCATGCTAATAAGAAATCTTTCAAACAGAAATGTTCATCAAGATGGAATTAATGATGTTCATGTTTAGTTAAAATGACCTAATAAACCTGCAACATCTCACTGAAATATAAAATCATACTCTAATGAGTAATGATGTTTACTTTCTAAAATGGTTCAATATTTGGTAGTTTTGTTTTACAATATGTTTTGTATGTTTCCCGATCAAGTAAGGGCCTCAGTAATCGGTGGTTGATGTCACTAACACATAACCACAAGCCTAACACCGCTGTCACAGGTTTAAGTCCTGCTCGCCCTGTTTCAAGTTAAAGAAGGGGGTTTCATCGAGTCAGCTGGGTAGCAGTTTGGGCTTACCCCCTCCTACCGTCTGGCAGTCACAATGTAGCTGAAAATTGCTGATAGTGATGACAAACCCCCAACAACCCAACCTTCAACAAGTACATGTGTATATTTGGTTCAATATTAATCACATTTGCCTTTCATCTGAAAAAAAAAAAAAAAAACCCAGAAAATCTGCAGTATATATGAAAATCAGGGCCATAACCAGGAGTTTTGAAAGCGGAGCGTTTTTCCAAGACAATTTGCTAAGTCCCTCAGCAAGTCCAGATAGACAGCCAAGAAACTAAAAGCATTTTAATATTTCATTCATATGAAAAAAAAAATCTTTATGGCTTGAGAGAAAAATATTATTGTCCATAGAAGGCAGAATTGTCACTGAAATCTGCGACATCTCCCTTGGTGACAGGTGAACTAGTTCTACTTTCTGACATTTAAATCTTCCAAATACAAGTCCTGTCATAATGTTGCTGTCTGAATGAACTTCACTCTCATAAAAATAAAATAACAGAACAAATGCAAAGAATATGTAGATTCATAAAGGAAAGCTAGGTATTTGCTCTGAAAAACTCTCATACTGGTGATGCCATATAACACACACACTTTTCTTTGTTAGTGAATGTATAAATATGAAATTGATTACATAGGAGTTCTGATAATGTTATTAAATCTAAATGCTTACAAGAAATTCATTATTTTGCAGATTTATTTCCTAACATAAAGTCATAAACTGAAATTGTTGTGACTATTTATTTGAATATCAATCATGATCATGATGTCTCAGTTTAAATCTTTCGTTTATAAATTTATTTGTGACCCACTGACAACTTTTCTGAAAAGGTTACTTTACATAAATGGGTGCTATACCCCCTGGTTGAGGGTAATAGAACTTCTATACCAAGCTAGCCAAAAGATATATGATAACTGTTGAACTTATTCGTAAAGAATTAAAATGAGTTCAATATTTTGTGTAAATGTGCCCCATTTGGAATAGTAGATAGTAAATACAATTCAATTTGTTTCACTGAAACATTGTATATACTTGCATTAAAAAATGAAAATTTAAAATTTTAGTTCAATTTAAGACAGAAATAACAATCTATAGTACATGTAGTTACAAATTTCCACATGAATAATTTTTTGTCATTAAATTTCATTTTCTATTTTTTATTTACCGGTATAATGACACTTTTCTGAACTGAAATGGTGTGATGAAGTCAATATTCACATTGTATACATCATGTTTGGGTTGTATATAAAACTGAACACAGGCAATCTAGGAATTTTTAACCTGTAACATATCTACATGAAATAATCTTCACAAATCAAAGAATGGGAATAAAGGCTAAGGTGTCAATCTTCTATGGGAATGACTTAGAAAACTGAACATATGAAACAAAATACCTTTTGTAAGTATACTTGCATAGTAACTATTTCATATCCTACCTGGATTTGACCGTGGACTTTCCATTTCGTGAGATGGTGACTTGGATTTACTTGTAAGAGCTGCCCACTGTGTCATCCAGGTGGAAGGCTCTGTTGATTTCATGTCATTGTTTGTCTCCTGAAAGTAAAAACGTCCAAATTTTAAACATTTAACAAACTAACAGTATAATGACAGCTAATATCAAATGTCAACATTTCAAACTGTTGATCCAAGTTTTGGATACCTGTGAAAAAATCACACGATAGGTAAAATAAATAATATTTATATCAGCTGTTCAGGCAACCCTTTATACACATGATTATTAATGCTATACAAAATTTAAAATGTTCACAATGAACTGGAGGTTTATGGTCCTTGACTTGGTTTGTTAAGATGTCTAATGCACTTGAAAGTAAGTGTACAGAAGAGGTTTCATCATTCATACTGGATCAATGTAACCACTTCACACAAGACACAATTACTTTGCTGAAAATTAAAAGAGTCTGATAAAATCACAACTTATTTTCTAAAGTTAAGTTTTGGAATGAATATCCCTATTCATGTTGAATCATACAGGTAATATTCAAGCGGCACAACATACTGTAAATGCTGACCTTTCAAAAATACTGAGCTACAAGTATTAGCAGTCACATTCTCAGGCAAAGTTACACTGATTGGATAGTCACTCTCCCCTGACAAAGCTGCTTTGTATCAACAATTGCACTCTCAGGCAAATCACACTGAACCAACAGTCAGACTCCCAGGCAAAGTTACACTGAATCAACAGTCACACTCCAAGGAAAAGTTACACTGAATCAACAGTCACACTCTAAGGCAAAGTTACACTGACTCAACAGTCACACTGGCTGACAAAGTTGTACTGTATCATAAAACTGCACTCAGGCAAAATTGCAATAAATCAACACTAAGACTCTCAGGCAAAATTACACTAAAACAAGTCACACTCCTAGGCAAAGTTATACTGAATTTAAAGTCATACTCCAGGCAAGACTACATGAATCATTTGTGTCATTCCATGGAATTCTCTTTAGTGCAATACTCCAGAGTTCAATACCAGCTGTTACATACAAAATGTCCAAATATTCACATCACTTATCATATACTGTATCCATTTAGTATAAATTAGTACAAACCTGACAAAATTAGACTATAAATGGCTATGATCTTATCATCCTGATGTATATCATACTCTAATGGTATTTTCCTTTTCACTTAATCTTGCCTCAAAGAAAGTTTTAATTTATCAATGTGTCATGTACAAACTAAGTCAAGTAAAATCACAGCTGATACTCATTACAAAGAATTATATCATTCCAGACAACAGTTCATCCAATATCTGTATGATACAGAGGAAAAATATTCCATATGTATCATATGTGTATTGTATGTAATGTCAGAATGTTGATTTCAAATCATAACACAGCTGACAAGGATTTACAACATTAAGTACCTGAGGTGGACAAGGGGGTTCAAGACTCCAGAAATTTCAAATTGACTATATTGCAGGTATGCAGGCTTGCGGGTATACAGGCATGCGGGTATGCGGGCATGCAGGTATGCGGGCTTGCGGGTATGCGGGCATATTTGACGATTTTGATATTTCTGATCTTTTAACCTCCAATAATTTCATACTAATTTTGTTTTCAAATTATCACTGGATAAAACGGTCACAATTTGTAAATATTGATATTGTTTGATTAAACTCTATTTTGAATTTTTTTCAATTTCCATTGCATTCTGTAGGGAGTCATAATAAATGTAGGATGGCTTGGTTTCATTTCACTTATGTAATATCACAATCACATGACCGATCAATATCAATTTTTATTAACCTAAGAAATCAATATTAGGAATCGATATTGACCTTAGCCTATACGGTTTCGGTCAATATTAATTTTTTATATCAGTAAAAAAATTATTTTGACCTCCATCTCCTATAATTGTATAAAATCAAGTAATATTGAGATTGATTCATCAAATGTGATTTATTAAACACATGAAAGGAACAAGCCTATTAAATGTCATAATTAAATAACACCGTTCATTGTTTTACGGGTAAATCTTCTCAATGTATGTGTGACTTAATTGAAATGCTGAGTTTGCAAGATTGATAACACAGCAGTATAATCATAAAGACAACACTGGGGTTTTCGACTACCAAGTACTGTGTTATCAAGAATTGTTTTGTTTTGTTTATATCTCAACACAGATGTATACATTGAACTGACTTTTTAATGTTCTAAAATTTAATTGCCTGCTTAAAAATGTCAAGTCTTGAAAAATCAAAAGATGGCTCTTTCTCACTTCTCACTGTATCTGGTGACAGAATATACCAAAATTTTTGGGGGGACAAAGTTTTTTTTCTTGCAACGAAAAGAACAACTCTGAATAAAGAAATACAAGAAATATCCCTTGCTAAATGGAAATGTCCAACTCCTTGATATAAAAAGCAGAATTATTTTGTTCTGGCATGGCGCTTGAACATTAGCTTTGATGAACATCAGTATTTAGAATCCAGTAAAATAACAGGAGACGTCCGGTTCTTAGAAAAAGAAGGAGAAAAAAATGGAAAAGAAAGAAATGCGACAGTAAGTTTATAAGTTTATTTATGCAATATTTGTCTTAAAGTTGTATTAATAGTTTTACTATAATAAAAAAATTTCCTTTCAAATTCAAAGCTTTTCATTTGAACATAGTAAGTAAGATTATACATGTAATTTTTACATACACATGCATGCATTTTATTTTTATACCTAGAAATATTTTAACTCTTATGAATAATTGTTGGATATTTTCAAGATACATTTTGCAAAATGTGTCCAGCAAATTTCATTTCAGTGAGAAAATGTCAATTAATTAAATGAAAAAAAAAAGGAAGACTTAAAAGGTATAACTAAAAATCAATATACACCTTATATCCTCCCTTCATGGAATATGCTGGTGGACTCGAAACAAAAAATAATTTAATTTAAGTGACCAAGGAGTTTATACAACAATTTTTTTGTATCATACCATCCGTAGTAAATAAATCAACTGCTCTTCAGTTGTTTTCTTTCTTTTTTTTTGATTAGGAAATGCATCAAGAAGTTAGAAAAGCACATTGATGATGATCCAGAAGAATGGGAGGTATGTTTTCAACAGACCATGAACAATTTATTTTGTAATAGTGTCTGCACGCGACATGTAAATGTTAAATGTAGAAACACTGTGTAGAAATGACCATAAATAATTTAACAAGCACTTCATGTTTTACGGTTGAACTGTAAAGACAGGAGACGGATTCCAACAGTCTGAAATTGACAAATTACTTGTAAACATCGCCTTGACACTTATGAAAAACAAAATTAACTGCAAGTTAGAGAATAATAATGTTATGTTAAATCAAACAATTAATAAATTACATTCTTATAGAATTGTTCCATGCTGATAAAAACACACTTTAATAAAAAAAAAAAAAAAACAAAAACATTTGAGCTCTTTCAACAACTATAGCTTAAAGTAGAAGCAAGAATATTCAAGAACTGTTGAACTTTTACTAATAAACGCAAGGTTAGAATGAACAGGTAATTAAATATTAAGCGGTAGATACAGCCATGTTTTACAGGTGTACTGGTAATTGCAATTTGTATTTCTATCTTGAATATCTTACAAATAGAAATTGAAGTCATCAATTAATTCAAAGGTGAAAATCTCGTATCAAACATTATAGATTGTGTTAGCATCATAAGTTATTTTTGTCATCTATAAATTAGTCAATGTTATAATATTTAATAGGGACTTATTATTATTTTCCCTGTAAAATATCCAACCATAAACATATTCTATTAGAAAAATGTATCCCCAAGGAGTATGTTTTACTTATATATGCACATTTTGTTATACTTAAAAACATATATTTCAGGAACTGGAGTCTATTGCAAGTAGTCCAAAGAAGAGTAAAAAAGAAACAGATCAACAGTTTGATTGGGTATGATTGATACTTTTTTTTTAGCTCAGCTCACATGGCCAAAGACCATGTGAGCTTTTATCATTACTTTGTGTCTGTCGTCTGTCTGTCTCTTTTTTCAAATTTTAATCCTCCTCTGAAACCACTGGACCAAGGAAGGAGGCATCTATATAAGGTCCTTTATAAAGTTTCCTCATTATTTGTCCTTTTCAGTCCTGATCAGTCTTGTACAAACATGGCCCCCATGACGATTCTTGTTTCTGATTGGCTCCTATGGAACCATTTGGTCAAATGAACTGATATTTAACAGGAAGCATCTATGAAAGGATCTTCATAAAATTTCCTCATTTTGTTCCAACTGGAAAACCAACACGTTTGCTTTAGGCAATTCTTGTTTCTGATTTGATGGAAGCACTCTCTATGTAATGTTTCTTTTACAAAATGAACCCTTTTTGTCCCATCAGACAACAAATATCACATCTGAGAAAAATTTATCTTTGCTCATGTGAGTGATAGTGGCTCAGCCTTTTGAGCTTCTAGTTTAAATGGTTTATAGGGGCATAAAATTGTACATGGGTATTTACTGTATAACCATAAATTTCTTTAGGGAACGACCATTAACTCTGAGGGGGTAGATATGGTTTTTTGCACATAAAAAAAATCGGACAATCAAGTAACAATAAAAAAATATGCTGAACCCAGTTTCCCCACATATGGCTATTTATGTTAAATTTTGGAACAAATCGCAACTAACCCCTGAAAAGCAAAAAAAAAAAAAATCTGTCTGAAAGGAAAGCCATAACCCCCCCCCCACCCAAACCACTTGAATTTAAATGGTCGTTCTCTTTAGCAAAAACCAAGTACAGTCAAACCTGTGACTCTCCAAGGGAATACTGAAATAACTCACATTAGACAGGTGGTCACTTAATACAGGTTTGATTAATATATAATGTATGGTTATATTTGGGTATATAAAAAATCTCGCCCAGCACCTATGTAAGTGTATGGGTATATTTGGGTAGATAAAAAATCTCGCCCAGCGCCTTTGGTTATTACCCGATAGCCATCTTTTAATTAGGCAATAGTTATCTCGTTATAATGCAATAGGCATTATTTATCTTGTAAATACACGATAATATTGTTGTTATAGCCCGTTCACTGTATTGGTTAGCAGTATCTGATAATAACTTGATAGTTATCCGGTTATTCAGGCCAGTTAAAAAAAGTTTTTAGTTTCTCATCGCCGCCTGCCCCAAAATTTCCTGCCGCCTCGAACTTTTTTTTATTTTTCAAAATCTCACATGTGTGAGAAACATGCATAAATTTTTGTGTTTTCTCATTAGAGACTGAGAAAATGTAGAATCTATGAAAGGCTTTATCTTCTTCTGTCTTCTAATACGGCAGTTTTCTTCCCCATCGTTTGACTCGAGTCTTGAGTTTTATAGCATATCTTAAGATGAGCGGAGCGGATCCAACATTTCTCGTTGATACGCAAGGGCGTTTCCAGACTACATAGTTTTTTTCTTGAGTAAATACATGTATTATGTCCAGCATCGTATATGCCTTTCATCTCGGTTCCAATTCTTCTCTCTAATCGTACACATTCTCTATAGTTCAGAGGCATTCTTTTGCGGAGTATTTCAAATACGAAGTACGCTACTTTTTAATTTTAGACAAGAGGCTTTGAGAATTTAGTATATAAAACATATGCTTTTATATGTTTTTTGGACACTGAAATGGAAGTTTGTATTTTCGGGTATCAATAAGTTGAAGTATACTTGTTTTCGATATTTCTTAATTTGTATAATTTCGTAACATTGTACTTCATTAATATTTTTCATAGTAGGCTTTTCAGCATTTATTCAATTTTGCGCTGAGTTGTTTGAACTGGTCATTGATTGTATTTTAGAACTTATATAAAACTATAGTTGTGTTTTTTTTCTAACTTGGCTCGTATCGTGTGTAATGAAGGTCAACCCACGCAGTACAATATCCATTTTAAAAGAAATGTTTGTGACACAATTCAAGTTGTTACTTTAAATTCTCTGTTAAAAATGAGATAAGCCATAAGGCGTTTGTAGATCGGAGTTGTAATAACTAATATCTAAAGTGTGGCGCATTACAACATTGAGGGAGGGACGGACATGCGGTAATTATACGTCTCTCGACATAAATGTGTCTGGAAACGAGTTGTAGTGTGGAAAAATTAAACAGTATTCGAGTGTCAAAAGTGAATAAAAAATAAAAATAAAAACCGCCCACCCGATTTTGAAATAAAAAATTGATGAGAAACTAAAAATTTATTTTAACTGGCCTAAATTTCAAAGCTTCTTACAGTTTAGAATGTCAAAGGTTTAGCCAAGGGAATTGTTTCCTTATTTGGGCAAAACCATTAGTATTATTTAAATGTCGCCTGCTTTTCGCAGGGCGACATATAGGGATCACCATTTGTCGACGTGTGTTGTCCGCGTGTTGGATTAGAGTGTTGGGAACAGTCGAGTTCGAGTTAGAATTTGAGTCGGAGATCGATTTTGAGTTAAAGGTCGAGTTATATTTAGTCGGGTTAAGGTTTGAGTTATGTTCGAGTTAAAGTTCGAGGTAAAGTTAAATAGAAATTGACCCTAGGCAATAGACTAAAACACAATGTATTCTTTCTTACAGATATTCAATAATAAAAAATGATCATGTTTGCCTCGAAATACTAAAAAAAAAATTAAATAATTTAATTTTTTTTTTATCCTGGATGATATTTTTTCAACGTACAGAAGTGTGAACAATTTTTCTACAATATCTGAACAGATCTCACCGTAAAAGCTATACCAATATGAAAAACTTTAGTTTTAAATATGACAAACTTTAGTTTTAATCAATGAAAAATACTAAGTCCAGTTATCCGTCAGAATAAGGAAAAATGAAAAAAAAATCAAATTTTCCATCAAGACCATTTACATTGAGCATAAAGTAGATCCTTTGCAAGTTTTATTTATAAAAGATATGGCAAAGATATTAAAAATTAAAAAAAAACTTTCCTAATTGAGTTCTGTCGGGTGGATGGAGTGTGGTCTCCGATACATTTATGCCATATCTTCTCTTCTTATATTAACCTTAGGGTGAAACAAAAAAAAAAAAAAAACGGGCTAAAATACAAAAAATGAAAAAAAAAAAATTTTTCCAAATTTTCAATAAGTATGAAATATTTTTGGGCATAATACTGCTCTCACACTATGCCGAATATCCTTGCGATTGACATAAGAATGTCATTCGCAGCTCACTCGCAGTGATCGTATAGCTATCGCTAGACATTCATATTCCTTCTTAAGTAATCTTGGTCGTTCGTGTGTTTTAACGAATATTAGAAACATGCTCCTAAAATTCGCAAGGACTTGAAATTCTTAATCCAATCGTAAATAATTCGTATGCATTCTTAAGCCAGTCGTATTGATGGCAAGCCAATCGCATTGATGGCAAGCCATTTGCATTGATCGTAACGCATTCCTTATATGTTCGCAAGGTTGTTTTCTTTTTCCATTCAAAATGAAGGTGTTTGAGTGTAATTGTAAAAAATCTCAACGCGTGCGTTATTATTCGTTTTATTCTAATTAACATTCGCAAGAATTTGTTAGACTCGCAACGATCATCGCAAGTATTCGTAAGGGTCGCAAAGGCATTTGTATCATTCAGAAATTAATCTTAAGAAATTCTTGTATATTATTGCAAAAATAATAAGGTTCGTATGGAGTTCGTTACACTCGCAAAACAATCGTAAAGATTCGTAAGACAGTTGTAAGCGATCTTAAGTCTTGATGATTTTCGATGTTTCAAAAACCCATTCTTTTTATTTCTGACGAATTTTCCGCGAACGCCAACATTTTTCATTCGCAAGGATATTCGGCATAGTGTGAGAGCAGCATAAAGAAGCTGCTGAGAAAGGTTTTTTTCAAAGATCATTGCTCATTTCGCTCCGATCCTTCAACAAACATGGCTGCCATGAGTAATTCTTGTTTCTGATTGGCTGTTTTTAAAAGAAAACACGTCTCCTCTGAAAAGAAAACACATCTCCTCTGATACAGCAAGGCCAAATGGAACTACACTTGATATGAGGCATCTACATAGGACCCTCTAAAAGTATTGCTAATTTCTTCTCAATCTGACAATATATATGACTGCTATACGCAATTTTTGGATTGGCTGATTGATTTAAAAAAAACTCTTTTCCTCTTAAACCGCAGAGCCAAATGGAACCAAACCTGACAGGAGGTATCATTCAGGTCTTCTTATGGGGGAGGGGGGTTTACCCTGACTTTTTTCCAGAAAATAAAAAAAATAATCTGGCCAGCATCTGGAATTTTAAAAAAATGACAAAAAATATATAATCTGGTCCGCATACAAATCTACCCCCCCCCCAAAAAAAAATTCAAATCGTTCATGCCTAAGTTGGACTAAAAGGACAAAATAATTTAAAAAAAATCTTTTTCACATTCAATTTCGATTTGGTTTTCTTTGATAGTGTTAATTAACTGATAAGTTCTCTCCAGCAAGTATTATTATATCACTTTTGTTTTAAAAATCAATTGTTTTAATTTTCCCTCAATTGTACATGCAATAAATATGCTGGTGATTGGAGGATTGCATTTTTATGCCCCCGCCCCTAGGCGGTCGGGGGCATTAAGTGTTACCCCCGTACGTACGCCCTTACGTCCCGAAAATGGTTTCCGTTCAATAACTTTTGTTTTCATGAATGGAATAATTTGATATTTGGATATGTTGTTGGGGACCACCAAATACAGATCAAATTCGAATTTGGCGCGTGTTGCTTGAGGGGTTCTCGAGTTATACCCCTTAAAAAATTTCATCAAATTTTAGGTTTCCGTTCAATAACTTTTGACAACTTGAAAGGAATGATTTGAAATTTGGATATGTTGTTGGGGACCACCAAATACAGATCAAGTTCGAATTTGGCGCGTGTTGCTTAAGAGATGTCCTTACCTATTTGATATTGGGGATGGGACTTAACATTTGGCGGGGGCATTTTTGTGTCGCATGGACACATTCTATTCTAAGTTATATCATAAATAAGTACTGTGAAAACCCACTCATGTGGTCAAAAAATGGGCTATTGAACTGATTATTTTCGAATCATTTGAATAGACCCTTTCACTGTAAGTGCGGACCTGAAATTGACACTTGCGCAATTCTTGTCTTGGGTGGACGAAATGTAACGTCATAAACTATGTGACGTCATGTGTAATTGCTCTTTTACGTCATTTTTGCGGGAACTGTTATCATTTTCCACCCAAAGTCACAGGAACGCAGTTACAGTGAAATGGTCTATAGAGATTAGTTTTAACATACTGGAAAATGTGTAAGGATTATTATCCCCGCACTTTCGAATGAAAGTTCGGGGATATTGTCGTTACCCCCGTCTGTCCGTCTGTCCGTCCGTCCGTCCGTCCGTCACACATTCTTGTGACATGAACTCCTCCTACATTTTTGAAGGCAGGCTTTTAATATTATTATAGAATGGTTGCATATAGCTTGTAGATGCGCATGAAAGTTTCAGAATTTTGAAATTGTTCCAAATGCAAACAAGAGGCCCAAAAGGGTCAAATATTTTAAGATACTTCTGTGACGTGAACTCCTCCTACATTTTTGAAGGCAGGCTTTTGATTTTATTATAGAATGGTTGCATATAGCGTGTAGATGCGCATGAAAGTTTCGGAATTTGGAAATATTTCCAAATGTAAACAAGAGGCCCAAAAGGGTAAAGTGAGTTTTTGATTTATACATTGTGACTTTTTATATTAAACTGTTTTGATTTTGATAAAAGTCAGGTGCATTTAATCTCTAGATGCAGAAGATGCTTTCAGAATTAAGCTGCAGTTCCATTTTTGGTAAATTTCCTGGAAGTGTCAAAGACCTTTTATTTTTTGGAATTTTACCTAGTAACCATATATTTTTGGAATCATATGGACAATGTTTATAATTTTGAACATTTAGATTTAAAAAAAATGAAATTCCAACTTTGGTAAAATTCCTGAAATTACTCTTAGACTTGCATTTTTGGGAAATTTACCTAGCAACCATGTATTTTTGGAATCGTGTGAACAATGTTTATAATTTAGAACATATAGATTTCAAAAATATAAAATTCCAACCATGGTTAAATTCCTGAAATCACTCTTAGACTTATATTTTTTTGGAATTTTACCTAGCAACCATATATATTCAGAATCATAAGAACAATGTTTACAATTGGGAACATATAGATTTCAAAAATATGAAATTCCAACCATGGTAAAATTCCTGACATCACTCTTAGACTTATATTTCAGGGGAATTTTACCTAGCAACCATGTATTTTTGGAATCGTGTGAACAATGTTTATAATTTAGAACATATAGATTTCAAAAACATGAAATTCCAACCGTCGTAAAAATCCTGAAATCACTCTTAGACTTATATTTTTTTTGAATTTTACCTAGCAACCATATATATTCGGAATCATATGAACAATCTTTACAATTTGGAACATATAGATTTCAAAAATATGAATTTTCAACCATGGTAAAATTCCTGAAATCACTCTTAGACTTATATTTTTTGGGAATTTTACCTAGCAACCATACATATATAGAATCATGTGAACAATCTTTACAATTTGTAACATATGGATTTCAAAAATATAAAATTCTGACTTTGTAAAAATTTGAAATAACTCAGAGACCTAAATTTTTTGGGAATTTTGCCTAGCAACCATGTATATTTGGAATCACTTTAACAACTTTTATAATTTTTAACATATTGATTTCCAAAATATGAAATTCCAACCTTGGTAAATTTCCTTAAATAACTCAAAGACTTATATTTTGGGGGAATTTTACCTTGCAACCATATATATTTGGAATCATGTGAACAATCTTTACTATTTTGAACATATAGATTTCCAAAAAATGAAATTCCGACTTTGGTAAAATTCCTGAAATTACTCTTAGACTAATATTTTTGGAATTTTACCTAGCAACAGTATATCTTTGAAATAACATGAATAAACATTATAATTTGGAATTTAAAAAAATGCAATGCCGACTTGGTTGTATTGAATGACTAATATATTTGGAACTTTACCTAGTGACCATATATATTTGGAATCATGTTAACATTCAAATGTAGATTTTGGAATTTTAGTCCAAAAAACAGTATTTTTAGGAGGATCACTTCAGAAGTAACATTAATTTTCATCTTATGGACAAATTTTTGGTCAAAGTCAGACTTGGGTACGACAGCCGGGTTAGGCGGTTCAGGGTGCGGGGATAGCTGTCGTTTCCGACAACTTGCGTCTAGTTTATCTTTGTTTTCATGAATGATATAGATAAAACTGCTTGCAGTTTATATGAATATTGCATCTTGTTATGTGTTTCCATGGTAAAACAAGACAGTACACACTGGATTTTTCTAGAATTGTTAGCAAGATTTTGATTTCATAACTGTATGTTACTCATTGTATCAGTGATAGGAGAAAAAACTCGGAGTAGTGTGATAGTTTTTAAATAAATAATTTATCAAATTGGTAAAGGTAGTTAATGGATTTTATCTGCAAAAATTTTAAAAAATAAAAGAGTTAGATTTTTATCCCCGCACTTTCGAATGAAAGTTCGGGTATATTGTCGTTGTCTTTGTCCGTCCGTCCGTCCGTCTGTCCGTCACACTTTCCTTGTGACTGCAACTCCTCCTTCATTTTTGAAGATATGGTTTTAATTTTGTTATAGAATGGTTGCATATTGCATGCAGATGTGCAAACCACTTTCGGAATTTTGAAATTGTTCCAAATGCAAACAAGAGGCCCATGGAGGCTAAATATCTAAGATTGGTCTTGTTACTTGATGTTACCTTTTAGGCTTTTTATTTTATTGTAGAAAGTTTGCATATAGCATGCAGATGCGCATGAAGATTTCGGAATCAAAAAATTGTTTCATATGCAAACAAGAGGCTCCCATGGGGTTAAATATTCTAAGACCACTCGTGTGACTTGATCTCCTCTTTTAATCTTTTAATTTTATTATAGAATGGTTGTATATAGGGTGCAGATGTGCATGAAAGTATCAAAATTTAGAAATTATTCCAAATGCAAACAAGAGGCCGATGAAGGCTAAATATCTAAGATTGGTCTTGTGACTTGATCTCATCTTTTAGGCTTTTAATTTTATTATAGAATGTTTGCATATAGTGTGTAGATGCGCATGAAGGTTTCGGAATCAAAAAATTGTTTCATATGCAAACAAGAGGCCCCATGGGGTAAAATATTCAAAGACCCTTCATGTGACTAGATTTCCTCGTTTAATCTATTAATTTTATTATAGAATGGTTGTATATAGGGTGCAGATGTGCATGAAAGTTTAAATTTTAAAAAAATTTGTTTCATATGCAAACAAGAGGCCCCATGGAGTTAAATATTCTAAGACCACTCATGTGACTTGATCTCCTCCTTTAATCTTTTAATTTTATTATAGAATGGTTGGATAAAGGTGCAGATGTGCTTGAATTTTATCTCAAAAATAATTATTTTTAAGGACTCTTTCAAAAGTAACAATAGAATTTATCTGTCTGACAAACGTATTGACAAAATCAACTTGGGCTAGGACAGCTGTTCTACGATAGCCGGGTTAGGCTTTGCTGGGTGCGGGGATAACTGTCTTTCCGACAGCCTGCGTCTAGTTTTAAACGCATTTATTCGGTGAATTTTTCCTGCTGAATATTTATATACAATTTTTGAAATAGAAATATTTTAAAATTAATTTGAGACTATATTTAAAATTTCGCTACAATGACTATACTATTGTGATCATACCTGGACACAATGGTCTTTGGATGGGCTCCTTTCAGAATTGAATCCGGATCTTATGTAAATTATGTTACTAAAATAGATTACATGATGATTTGGGAATTTTAAAATCTTTTAAAAAAACTGCTAATGAAATTTAGGCCAAAAATTTAGCTGAATGATTGTATTTCAAAATTGTATTTGATCACCCCGCCAGCCATGCACCCAAGATGACCAACCTAGTTAAATGTGGGACCCTGATGGAAATTCAAAACATATTCTTCTTTTCTGGGAGTACTAAATCAGTCAAAACCAAACTTTATTGGAATGGTCCAAAGACAGTCTTTTTCAGTACTGCAGCTGATATTCCCATCCAGAAGACTGAGATGGTCACCTCAGATGAACTTAGTCTAAAATGTTACACTATGAGAAGATTTTCAAATCATCATGTCTGGAACTTCTAATTTAAAATTTCATTTTGGAAAAGCTAAACCAGCTGATCGATGTCTAAAAGCTCTTTGGGAGCACCTTCAATTTCTGTAGTAGCATCAAAAGACAATATGGAAGCTGGTGATACATGTCTACCTTTTGTGTTTTCATTGAAAAAAGGGGTGTGTTGGGACTGTATACAGACCAGAAAAAAATTTTTGGCAAACTTTTCGGAGTAGATTATCTTTTTCGTATATGGTTAATGCAAATCGATGAGCAAAATGTGGACCAGAGTATTTTTCAGTCCAAATGCTAGCTTGGAAATTAACAAATTCAGTGTCAGAACGATTTTTTGACCCCCAACCAGAAAATCAAAGGACCATTTGCCCATGCATAATTAAAAGTCAAACAATTAGTCAACAAATAATTTTTTTTCCATCCGAAGAAATGTTTAATTCATTACACCCTTCTTTTATTTCAGGAGACAAGTTCTTCACCCATATGCCTTAGTGAAAATGAAAATCAAACAGGGGCCCAAGATGACTGCATTATGCTTTCTAGTGAAAGCGAAAAGGGAACACCACTCAAATATAAAACAGAAGACATTGTTTGCATAAGTGACACTGAAGACAACTTGCCTAGGCTTTCCTGGCTTTCAAATGAACCTAGCAGTACAACAGATATTTTGGAGCCAAAATTGGAGCAACCAGATGACGATGGTAATGAGGATGAAAACTTGCCAATGATTTCGTGGAAGTCTAAACGAAAAGGAGTCAGTAGTCCCAAAACCGCATCAGATAGTTCAAGCAATGAATTATTTTTGGAACCCAATGAAAATACAGACAGTGATGAATCAGACAATGCAGCAGATGAGGACAAAAAACAAGGCAACAAATTTCGATCACTCGACATACACACAGTTGATATTCTCCCATTTGATATTGATGGCGATTGTGCGTATTCATTACAGTATGACAAGACTAAGGGAAACAGGATGAAAAGTTCTATTGATGGAAGAAACTGGCAGAGATACAACAAATCATTTACGGGTGATTTCCATAAATCTGATGGATTACGCCTCAAGGCAAAATGTAAAGGCTCCTGGCAGTGTAAAAACCAAAACTGTCCCTTTCGGCTTCATTACGGACAACCCAACTGTAAGCACGTAATCCAAATAAAGGGAAAACAAAAATGTCAAGAATGTCACAGTGAATTTGAATTTGTAGAATGTCATGCAATAAAGATATGGGAGTTTAGGCAGAAAACAGACACTGTAGAAATTTTTCATATGGGAAAACATACTTGTTTTCCGTATCAAAAGCCAAATCCACCAACACAGGAATTGGAATCAGCTTTTAAAATTAATCCAAGCATGAGACCAGCTGTTGCAGCAAATAAGCTTCTTATGAAAAAAGTTTCTGAATGCAACACTAGAGAAGAAGTCGAACAAGTTGCTTTCGACTTGTCAGACAGTAGAAAGATTAGAAACATAAAGCAACAGGTTGTAAACAGTGAACCAGTGAACACCAAGCTAAAAGAATTGCAGGAAAAATCTATCGATATTTATGACGACCCTTTCTTCCTATTTGAATACCAAGTGAAAGAGCAAAGAAATAACAAATGGCTTATCACATACTCAAAAGTAAAAGAAAGATCCATAGAGAAAACTGAGTTCACCACCACAAAACATGACAATTTCGAAACTTTTGTAGTCAAGTCTTCGAAATTCCGGATAAACATGATGTTGAATGCTATGGATAAAGATCATTTCTTGGGAGATGAATGGGTATACATGGACTTCAAGATGAAAAGAGTCCGAAAGAAAGGAGGAGATTTAAAAACCCTTGGATTGAGCATTTACCATCCGCTGTTGAAGCGAGTGATTTGGTTGGCTAGAATGGAATGTGAGAACGAGTCCTCAAATACGGTCACCAAATTTTGCAACTCGATAGACAACATGCTGTCTGAACACACAAAAGGAAAGATAAGATCTTTCAGGCCATCATCTGGATGGATGCTTGATGAAGGAGGTGCATTACATTCAGCACTGAATGTTAGGTATGGAAAGAAATATTGTGATGAAAATGTTGTAACCTGTAGGTTGCATTTTTCCCAATGCTCTACCAGACATATACGATCTGCATTTATTGGTCATGCAACGCAAAGTCAGCATACAGTAGATTTCAAAGCCCTGGTTGACAAGCTTGTTCATGCACCAACTGTAAATGTGTACAATGCATGCTACCGACAAACCGAGGAGTACATTCAGTCAATAAACAAGCCGAATCTCCTACGCTGGCTTAATTGGTGGGATAGTAGAAGGAGCCATATTATTGATGCATATAGACCTTCCCTGTCATGCCCCAATACAAATTTGGCTGAAGCAAGTCATGCCTCAATGGAACTTTCTGGAGGTACTAATCTGAATTTGGCAGAATCAGTTATATTTGATATTTCAGAATCTTTTAAGTTAGAACAGACGTTAAAGGCATATGGTATGGGTGTCACAAAATCTGGAACTGGTCCATCAAAAGCCACGAAAGATCGTCAAATTCAGCAACGCGTATCAGATAATCTGGAATCCTTGATTACTGAACTCGATGAGCAACATAAAGGAGGGATAGCTCCCACACAACCAGCTGAATCTTCATTTAAACCAGATGGAAAATCGTCACACAGAGCTGACAAAGGGCCACAAAGTGACAAGAGACCAGTAGGGCGAAAGAGGATAGCTAGTAGCACTGCACTTTCTTCATTGATTCAGAGAGCAAAGGAAATGTTAGACACTGAGTTAAATATAACTATCAATTCGCCTACACAAGGACATGTTGAGATGAAATCAGGGGAAGAAACTTACAAAGTAACCTTTAACCAAGTTACAGA
Source organism: Lithophaga nigra (assembly GCA_028566555.1). Taxonomy (NCBI): domain Eukaryota; kingdom Metazoa; phylum Mollusca; class Bivalvia; order Mytilida; family Mytilidae; genus Lithophaga; species Lithophaga nigra. The sequence goes on from JAOXYJ010000012.1 coordinate 3,936,324, forward strand.
ATGCACATGCCCTTTTGCTGAGGAGAGAGATTTTGCTGCTAATACTAAAGTTCCATGTAAACACCGTCTTTACGTCTTAATGAAGATTGGCTTTTCAGACAATGATGACATTCTTAAACAATTTTCATACACACAGCAGGAGATTCGCACCATCATACAAAAACTTTCACATCATCGACTTGAATTGCATTCATTTGCAAAAACTGGAAAATACAGTTCCTTAAAAGCATGCAAGGCACATGTAACGGACAATCATGCATATGAACTTACATTTTTGCACGGACTTATAAAAAAATGTTATGGCTGTGAAAAAGAATTTAGCCCGGTTGATAGGAAGGCACCGTATGACCTTGTACTGCGACATCCTGAGGTTCGCCCAAGATATGATGCTGGATCTAAAAAATGGTATCTTCCACAACACGAGGAAACTTCTAATGCATATTACCACCTTAATAAATCATGTGTTACTAACATTCACAAAACATTTGATGGAAGCAACATAATAATTCCAATACAACTGCAGCCTAATCTTTCAGAGGAGCATAGACAAGTAATTCGACTTTGCGGACTTGTGTCTTTGGAGTGAAAATGTTTTTGTATACTATGCTGCTGTTTCTTGTAAAACTTACAAGCCATTTTATAACAGAGTTTTTAATCAATAATTTTCAATAAGTTATGATAGGGATTCAGTAAAAAGTCTGCCAATTTTAGACATTCACAAAAAGTAAGAAATATTTGTAACCAAGTAAATTTGAATGTCTGTATTAAAATATTATTAATAAAATGAGCGTTTTGTACCTATAATAATAATAATAATTAAAAAAAAGGTTTTCAATTTACATTTATATTTTATTTATGATTTTTAGCCATTTCAAAAACTTTTGTTCATTGGGAAAATATTGCTTGATGGTTGTGTTAAATTTTGTATTCATTTCCCCTCAGTTGTTAGACATGCAACATTTCATATTTTTATTAACCCCTAGATACTTGCTGAATGGAATCGATATCCAAAAATAATCTCCGAATATAATGCTGATCTATAATCCAAGATAATCACAACTTAGTTTAATACAGGACTAAAGGGCAACAAAACTACCTGAAATACTAAAGGGCAACAAAACTACCTGAAATCAAAATATGAATTGAAACCTGTTATAATGTTATGTCGCCGCAGCTCACTTCAGAAAACAGCATTTTCTGATTTATTCTCTTAAGCTGTTTTATATTTACCAATACTTTGTGGAAATTTCGATTTCGTTTAGTCGTTGATAGATCATAAATTATTTTTCAGGAATTTTCAGTTTTAAATTCACAATCGAGCAAGTTGTCTCTTCTAAGGGATTTTAACATTGTAAAGGGAGATAACTCACTTTGGCGGGTTTTCTTAGATTTACTGTAGACGACCCCTATCAAGTTAGGAGTAAACTCTTTTGACTGTTTTATGATTAGACAAGAATAGTTTACTGTTTGATAATAAATTTGATGTGATATAATCATTATTTGAAAAGTTTGCTTTTTCAATGATCAAAAATTTACTATAGAAATTCCCCATTCAAAACGACTTTTGACCCGCTGGTAAACATTACCAGGGGAAAGTAAAAAAATATTTTACACCATAATGGACGACTTGCCATGATACATTTTCAGCTAAAAGTATTGCATTGAAATCTTTTTCTGAATTTTTCAGATTTTGAAAATGCCGTTTTCAGAAGTAAGCTGTGCTGACAGTAGTGTATATCTGTCATCCAAGATGCTGGTTATCTTTATTTCATCATAGGAACCTAGTTTTGCTTGAAAGCAAATGCTAAATTGGAACTAAACTTAACAAAATAATTTTGAGTTACTCCTTTTTGTGGATGTTGACCTGGCCACTTTGTCCTGTGTATAGAACGGTCACTACAGCTGAACATCGATAAATATGTGATAGAAACTTAGATAATAAATCAATTTTTTCTTGTGGTAAATTATTCATATATAGTTAGTTTTAACCAACGTCAGCAATAAGGAGACTATAGTTTGACATTTGAGATAAGTAATACCTGTTGCGTCAGTCATATTTCACTCTTTTAATGCAGTTAGTGATATTGTCAGTTTCAGAGGAGGAGGACAGTATTTATAACGGAATATGTAGTTGTATTTGTAATGTGTTCATCTCATTTCTTTGGAAATTAGAAATTTCTGTTCCCTCAGTCATTATCAACTGACATCATAAACTTTATGGTTAGGTCAGTTAACAGTTATTGTATTAAATTATGGTCGCAAAGTTGTATAAAGTATAATTCCTTGCTCTTGAGTTAAATTTTCATGTTTACGTCTGTGATTACTGATTAGTATGACTGTCAAGGAGACAGCCATCCACAAAATGTCGAATAAAACAAATTTGATTTCTACAGGTCACTATAAGCCTTGCACATGAATGAACTGATCCCGGGGAACTGATATCCATGCAACAAAGTCAGCTGAAAAGGTCAAAAATAAAAATATGCAACTATTCATACAAACGATTGTAGATCTATTCATTGAAAATACAAATAAAATCAACAACAAACACATAAAAAACATACTCCTGGTTTTTGACAGGCTAATAGTATGTGGTGCGATATAATTCAAGAGTTAAATCATAATTCAACGGACTTTTATTGTTTGTAAGACAGTGGTACTGTTGTACCACTGTCTCATGTTAGGGACGGATCCGTAACAAATAATATAAAGGAAAACAAGAAAATTCAACATCAATATTCACAATCTTTAAAAAAAGCAGTCAATAAACATTCAAATTAAAATAATTATTTGGGTTTTGCGTAAAAAAATAATTAAAAGTACATTTTGTATCAAATAAGGCCATTCTTTGTATGCCTGTAGGTCAGTTTTCAAGGAACCACTTATGGTTGGTCCATGGTATTGGCTAAGAAACTCCATAAGTAATGTCCATTGTCATTTCCATAGTGATTAGTAAATTCAAACCGGTACACTCGCTTTAAAACAATTAAGTTTATGATTTTTCATTCAATTTTGATGGGATTTTTTTTCATTGGATTCCTTTCAATGAGAGTTTTCTGACATTTTGCAACCTATTTTTTTTTTAATCTTTTACCGTTTGAGAGATAAAAAGGGGCTGAAAGGGCCAAAAACGCCCTTTTGAGAGCTACATAAAATGTTCATTTTTATGCCCCGCCTTTATGCGACGGGGCCATTAAGCTTTACCCCTGTCCATCTGTCTGTCTGTGTGTCTGTCCGTCCGTCCGTTTGTCCGTCCGTAAAAATTTTCGTCAAAGATTTCTTGACTTGTGTATGTTGGATTGGTTTGATATTTGATCTGAAGCATTATCAGGGTGAGTTGGACCGTGTCTCCCCTTTTCAGGTCCGTCATATGTCTACTTCCTGTTTGCCTAGACACTGATTGAAATTCCAACATGTAAAATTTTTGTCAAAGATTTCTCAGCTTGTGTATTTAGGATTGATCTGATATTTGGTCTGAAGCATTATCAGGTGAGTTGCACCTTGTCTCCCCTTTTCAAATCCGTCATTTGTCTACTTCCTGTTTGCTGAGACACTGATTGAAATGCCAACATGTAAAATTTTCGTCAAAGATTTTTCAGCTTATATATGTTGGATTGATTTTATATTTGGTCTGAAGCATTATCAGGGTGAGTTGTACCGTGTCTCCCCTTTTCAAAGCTGTCATATGTCTACTTCCTGTTTGCCGAGACACTGATTGAAATTCCGACACTGATTGAAATTCCAACATGTAAAATTTTTGTCAAAGATTTCTCAGCTTATGTATGTTGGATTGATTTGATATTTGGTCTGAAGCATTATCAGGGTGAGTTGTACCGTGTCTCCTCTTTTCAGGTCTGTCATATGTCTACTTTCTGTTTGCCGAGATATTAATTAAATTTCCAATATGTGAATTTTTTGTCAAAGATTTTTCAGCTTGTATATGTTGGATTGATCATAATTTGGTCTGATCCATTATCAGGGTGAGTTGTACCGTATCTCCCCTTTTCAGATCCGTCATATGTCTACTTCCTGTTTTTTGAATTTCCAACGTAAACTTGTCTCCCCTTTCAGGTCTGTCAAAGCGGAAACGGGGGCATCTGTGTCCCATGGTCACGTTTTTTTTTCTGTTCATTCAATTTTGATGGGATTTTTTTTCATTGGATTCCTATCAATGGGGGCTTTCAGAATTGTTACAGTCGATGGGCCAAAACTCCATCTTGAAGGGTACAAAAAATTTTATTTTTTATCTAATTTTAATGGCAGTTTTTAAATTCTATTAATGCCTTTTAACACTATTACTGTGTCAAACACATTATAGTGTCAAACATTTGTTCTGTTATCGACATGCTGCTATTGTATCATGCTGCGCTTGCGAAGCCCCTCAGTTTACTATTGTATCTGAATAACCATGTTAAGATGTTTAGTTCTCTCTGCATAATATGTTTTATTATGTTTGTATTTTTAGGATTGGATATGTGGAAGACAACAATATTTTTATTGATTATCCAATAAACAGTATAGTAATAGTCTTAGACAAATTTTAATCATTCCTTTGAACTATCTCACATGATTTCGCAATAGCATAACCAATTTCAAATCATTTCATAGATGTCCTAGGTATTTGTTCATCAAATTTGATGAAATACTGCTATTTCGGAAGGGACATGCACATCCTCATATTTTCTTAATACAAATTGATTAACTCAATCATGGAAATAAATCATTATAATATTGCTATTATTTGTTTTTTGTTTCGACTTTGAAACCTATCTGTTATTTAACACACTGATTTCATGACAGCCTCACCTCTGATAAACATCTTTGATAAGTAAAGTTATACATCTGTGTGGTTTTACAGGATTTGAAGTGGGAAATAATTCTTCATTCATTGTATCATTAACCTAAGTGATTCCCAATAAAAAAAAAATATACATTCGCATGCCTGCATACTTGCATGAAGTGATTCCCAATAAAAAAATATACATTCGTATGCCTGCATACTTGCATGAAGTGATTCCCAATAAAAAAATATACATTCGTATGCCTGCATGAGGTGATTCCCAATAAAAAAATATATATACATTCGCATGCCTGCATACCTGCATTCCCGCAAATCTGCATACCCGGATGCCCGCATGCCCGCATACCCACATGCCCGCATACCCACATACCCGCATACCTGCAAATTAGCTAATCTGATTTTATGAAAACAAAAATGTAGAAAACAATAAAGGACTTGTAAAACAATACTATGTAATGTGAAATGTGACTAAGTTAGTGGTGGTTGAATATTAATGTATTTTTTTATGTATGTCTCTTTCAAGTGTCTCCATGTACAGCCAATAAAATATCATAAAACATTCATAACATGCTTCTGGAGGCATGATATTGGGGAAAAAAGAACATAAGTATTCAGTTCTCCTATTAAACAAGATATCAACTGTCGTTTATTTATTTGTTGTCAAAATATTATCAGTTCTCATGATGACAAAATTTCAGTATCTTAAACTAAAATTTAAAAATAATTCCTTCTGTGTTTTGTACTTTGAATGCATCATTTGGGATGTGAACAGTCTCAATAATGTACTGTGATAACAAGCACCATTAAAAAATGAAGACCATATACCAAATGGTACAGACTTCCATCAACAATTTGAGTGGTTTGGGTGAGGGAGGTAGTTTTTCTTCATTTGTCATCTGCCTTTTTTAATTGCATATACAATAGGCTTACCTGTCAGAGCTATATCCTAGCTCCTAGGTAAACCCTTCACTTCAACCAATACATATACTAGGAACAGGTTAAATAACAAAAGAATTTACAGCAGAATTACTCTAACTTTACCCAGTCAGGTATTTCAATTGCCCTATGAAGATACCAAATTTCATACAGCAATTGCAACTTACCTTCCTACAAGACGAATTGAAATTTGTTCATTTTATACTCACATCTTCCAACGTCTATGGAAGTAATCTGTTTGCTGTTTGAAGAATTCC
>JAOXYJ010000012.1:3994938-4005044 GCA_028566555.1 Lithophaga nigra
TGTAAAAATAAATAATGTTTGAGATATAACACTTTAATTCAAGTTTAAAATACTTGTGTGGTTTTCATTTCCAATTTTTCCCTTAACAAACTGTTAATCTAACATCAAATGTCTTGTTTATGTAAATCTCCAGAGTCAAGAACTGGACTCTTCAGCGACTCAATATGTACTTCATGTCCTTTCTAAGGGACTTGCGGATTACTGCACATTATGCGCAGACCATTATGAGCATGTACTTCAAATATTTACTAACAAACCAAAGTACGGAACACCAATTACAATTAGGTTTTACCTATACAAAGGAAATCGTGTTTTAGTATTATTTTATAAACTTGTAAATGGTTTTTGTTGACATTCTAACAGGGATTTTGTTTGTTAAAGGTATTTTCCACATATGGTAATTTATCAATTGCAATTAAGAACACGCGACAAGTATCGCGTTGCAGCACCTTTCGATATGCATATAGAATGATCATTGATTAAGTATGTGTATTATTGGTTCAAATAAAATGAAATATGATTTATTGAGATAGTAAAACTTAGTAAGGTAAACATATGACAATAAATAATTTCTACTTTATTGCCAAATGATGAAATATGCTTCCATTACATCTGCAGACGGTCAATAAAACATTCAGTTATCGCAATTAATTCTACATTGCATGAGAAAACATATCTCACAGGTCGTTAGCTAAATACATAATATTCCATAAATTATTCAGTACATGTAAGTACATGTATTCCATAATTTTTTAACAAATATATGTATTTCAGAAATTATTTCAAGTTGAATGGCTGAAAGTTAAACGCAAATCCCACATTTCCAGAACGGTTTTAAAAAGTAACAAATAACATATTGAAATGGTATATATATATATATTATAGGAGTATGATGTAGAAATGTATATTCCGTTCAGTACCTCTTGTATTTACATTGTAGTTTCAGCTCTGATATTTTATAGAATATGCTATGTAATTTGAATATGATTTCGGCTTAGAAATGACCGGTATTATAAAGGACTATTTATCGGCACTTACACGAAATACACGTATTTTTATAAACGTGTAGATTTTTTCTGCCATCCATTAAAAGAATAAATTGTAGATCAAACATATGACACACACCTCGATTATATATAGAACTATAACGTAGTACCACAGAATATAATTTTTAGATTAAGGAATCATAAAAAGATGCGACTTAAATTTGTTTTGATTTTTGCAATAATCAGTAGCTCACTTTATTACTGTTACCAGTGTGAAGCTAGCCTGCAATTCTCAGCCTGCAATTCTCGCTAGCCTGCAATTAATTTTTGTTTTTGTTATTGTACAACGCACTATCACAAATTTAAATATAAAAACTAACATTGAGTTCTAGTGTATTTTTTTTTGTTGCATGTTGGTGTGAATTTTACCATGTACATATAACAAAGTGCAAAGAAATGTAACCACTTCCCGCTTTGCCTGTACATCCTTCGAAACTAACAAAACATGTACAGACAATCGGACTATTAACGTGAAATAAGTTGATAATTCAATATTCTTTTTTCATATTCAATGATAATCATTAAAAATAAAAAATCACTTTGCATTCGAACTACTTTACCTTTTAAAGATTCTGTACGCCAAGAGAGGTCCTCGAATTGCCAGCTTGGTATTGGTAAAGCTAAAGTAGTTGACACGTATTTTCTAATATCTCTAATATTTCGTGAGAGGTTTAAGACGTCCTGCTTAATGCCCTTGGTTGGATGGGGAGCATTTAATTTACATTAAGGTATATACAAATATTGTACAAAATTTGAGAACTGTGAACAGGCCCTGGCGTCATAAAATTTGAAATACTCTAAGAATTTCTCAAGTACCATGAAAAAAGAGTGTTCTGAAGTTTAGAAAGAAAACAATCTCAGCCAAGAATAATTTTTACGGCCAGAATTTACTATCTCTTAAAACAATTTATCTGTGATAGAATCGTAAAGAGTGGTCTTATATGAATCATGACATGTTCACACATTTTCATAACAAAATTTTGGAAAAAGAAAGAAAGAGCACGTAATAGACATTACATTCCAAGCGGAGGCAATTGCATTTTATATACTTCAAGTCTGATTTCAAGTTTTTTGTGTATCTTTTTTATATTCAGTTATCAAATTTCTCTGTAAATATGTCTTTAACCTACATAGATGATTTTCCTGTATTTACAAAGATAGTCTGGCTCGGAATTACATAATATATTTAGCAACATTATCACTTGTATGATTTTTATAAGAAGCTTGTCACAAGACTGTGTTCACAACATAAAAGTACTCTGCGAATCTGCTATTGTGGTGGGTACTAATTTTACTTTTCGCTTTCTATAGACCAGTATGGCAATGTAATACCTTTCCTGGAAAATGATTGCAATATAGGTACATAACCGATGGTATGGTAGCTGTGAATGCATGTGAACTTGCAAAGGGTTTGACTTGTTTGCTGATAACAACCAGATATCTCACGACCATCTAAACATTTTCTAAATATTTATGATGGGCTGAAAAAAGATTTTTATTCTTGTTTTGTATTTTCAATAGATTTCTCAAAGAAGTATAGTAAAAAGGCCTTTAGGTTATTTTTCATGCCAATTATATAACCGGTATATTTGGACAAATTGTTATTCTTATACGTGTGCTTTCCATTCTGTGTTAGAGCGTGTTTTATGCTACAGTCATATACCATAGTACGTTGCAAGTCAAGGTCAAAACCTAGAAGGAGTAAAACTTGAATTTTCAATTAGCATGTGGACATTCAAAGATGTTGCATGTAACAAAGCGTCAGTTTAACTCTTACTATTGAAAAAAGACTGCATACTTTGTATACTATCAGCATGTTATGTGATTCATGATACCTGTAGCACCTTTGAAAGTTCGCTATTAAAAATCTTTAAAAATCGCGACAGTTGAGTTACTAAATTCTGTTCATATGTATTCTTGAATAAATAAATAAATAAATCAATCAAAATAATAATCGTTTGCGACAGTAGAGAATTTTCATCTTTTTTAATTTTTCAGCCTTATTTCTCCAATCAATTTTTATTTTTGAATTGCTAGAATGAACCTTACACTACTAGAGGGAGCTAAAAATCTGACCAAACTAAAATACAGCAAACACAAGCTGGTTCCAAATTATCTTCTTAAAAGCAATGTATTCAAATTTACACGATATGATTTGATATCTTTCTAATTCCTACCTACTCACAATAACTTAATATTTCGTTACAGGATGTTTAATTCATAACCGCTAGTAATTTGAAAAAGCATAACGGTCAAGATTGCGACATGGCAGAAATTTCTCAGTTTTTAATACGAAGTAAAAAAGACATTCTGCAGAGGAAGTAATTTCAACTATTATTAAAACTAACCTATCATGATAATGAATTATACAATCTAAATATATACATGTACATGACGTACATATATGAGTAGATTGTTTCAAGCCATATATTCATGTAATTTTATGTATTTGTTTTTCGTTTCATTGTAAAGAGCTAACTTTTACCCATAAAGTTTTAAAAAACGTCTTCGCAGTTTTGTCCTATAATCAGGATGTGCAACAGTAGAACTACAAATGACACTTTGAATTGTGAGGGTATAAATCTTAAAACTAAGTATGCAATGAAAACAATGTCACGCGATGATGCACGATTCTTCTGTGACATTCAGCCTTTAAACGATCCACTATACATTGTTCAGATAGGAACACGACAGCACCAGTGTCAAAGGCAAAAAGGAAAAAAATAAGAGTCTTATACTTTCAATTGTTAAAAAGTATAGTTAACAATACCAACTGACTTAAGTCTTGGATAATTCTGATGATATATACCATTTTTCAAGTGGATACTTATCGTTAAAATCGACAAGTTTTTACATCAGGTCGAGATAAAAATATATAAAGAAACTTTCGAATCTTTAGTTTTGATTTTTTCACGTTGAATCAATTCATTTTGTTCGTCCATTATGAAAGGCAGCTGGTGATTAGCTATATCTTAACAATGGCGGAACCTTTTAGAGCAGCATAAAATAAATTTGCTGACATATCGTTTGAAGGACCTTGGACAGGTACAAGTCGATTTTAATCTGGATTTATGAAGCGGGGGTCAGAACACGATACAAATGAAATTGTACATGGTGTAATTAATTTCACATCGACATTTAATGAGTTCATTTTGAATTCCGACACCAGATTAAGAGTTTAAAGCCTAACAATATTGCTAAGTTATACATTTTGTCTGAATAGACATCGTGTCAACTGTGAAACGTATGACTGGAAGTTGTTAAGATCGAATCCAGGGATATTTGTAATTATTTGAATCTCTGTATTTTATCATAACAATAACCGCAGTGATATTCTGACAAACACCGTTGATATAAGAAATCTGAAATATTAAAAAAGAATGATTTTAACAAGTACAGACTGTGAATGTTTATAAATGGTATAATGGAATAATTGTTTTGGCTAAAAGTCTTGGGGAGGAATTCAAAGGTACACTAAAATTAATTTAACCTAGAAATTAAAATGATGACAGTTCTCCTGACCCAAAGGGATAACTTTGCTTCTGTCGTCGTCTGTCGTACGTAAACTTTATATATTCCATTCTTCTCCTCTGAAATCACCTGGGTCAGTTCCCTTTCAGAATGTATCCAGCAGCCCCACCCTCCATCCAAGATCTCTGATTAGCCGTAGTTTTTGGAAGTTGTCATCAAAATTATCACTGGACCAACTGGAACCAAACTTGAAGCATATAAGACATTGCTAATTATGCAAAATTAGCCGTAATTTCAACATAAAATCATTCGATCATTCCATTATTTTCAGAAACACTCTATCTGCTGTTAGCAAAATTATTCAAATCAAAGAACTTTATTTTCAGCCAGATTTGGCTCAACAGTACACAATTATGAGCTGTTAAAATATATTCTTTTTTTTTCTTCTTCAAATTTTGAACTTTTGCCAATTCTGGCCAGTTACGCAAGTTAACTAAGTAAGCCAAAAACTCATTTTAATTTTTTTCCCTCTGAAACTACAGCTTAAACCAAACGAGGGAGGGGTATAATCCTTGAGTAGCTAACTTTCAAAGTTATGTCACACAGCTCCACATACTCCATGATGGCCAATGCTACTGAAAATAGAATTCTTTGAGTGACCAAAACCGGTTTAAGCGGAAAATAGCACATATGTCAACTACTGATGCATATTAATGAGTTTGTTAATATATTTTCCAGAGCCTTTGGTGAAATTTGTAGCTTTGTCAATTAGAACTTTATTTATATTAGGTATAAATAGGTAAAATCTTCTTAGAAACTATGAACTTTTGAAACTGTATATGGTAGTTCTATTCTTTGTTGCAGATAGCAATCATTTCAAATTCTGAACTGTAATTTTAAGCCAGAACTAGATCTGAGGTTTAAGCACGAAAATGAGTTGCTATATTTATGTTTCTGATGATATGAAATTTTTTATTTTGCTGATCTGGACGGAGACTGGGTATAAATAAACAAAAAACTCTTTTGAAAGCAATTGTTTAAAAAGACCGAAATTTGCACAATAGACTAAACGATTGATTGATTTTAGTCAGGTGAGCGATACAGGTTCATGTGAAATTGATCAAATGATGGAATAACTTTTCTATTTTATTGCCTTTTATTACTATGCTAAACATTTTAGAGCCTGTCCGTTCTATACGTGTGTAACTTAGCCATGCTATATGAATTTTGGTCCTTTATTAGTTACGTAGTGCTTTTCTTTTGTACTTCGAAAGGCTTGGTTTGTAGATCTTTGTAGATCAAATTTACGGACATTTTAGACAAATAAAGCAGTTTTCTCCTTAGTGACATTTTTTGCTGGTGATAAAAATTCGTATTTTATTTTTTTTAAATAAAAACTATTTACAACTTCTCATCGCGGATGATGTAATAATATATACAATATATTCCTACGAATGGCCATAAAATACTTAATCAGGTACCCACTGTATTGAACTGTAATAATCCGTGTTATCACAGAATAATTGTTATTGCCATATGTCTTTGTTTGAATAGTTAATAGAACCAGTCATATAACGATTTACTGGTGATTCTGACAGGTAACACAGACTTGCTGTATGGAGGTCGTTGCAAGTTGTTACAAGTCTCGTGCAACATCAGTACTCCGAATAAAATGTGTACGTTTTCCTTTCGTTTTGTTTTGTTTTTTTTTTCTTTTTCCATGTTTTAAATTTATGTCTGAAACTAAAAGGATAATGTTTGGCATTTGAAACAATATTTGATGACAAAAATCCTTCATGATTAATTCTACAATTATGAAAATACAAGCAAAATTTAAAAATTAATGAAGAAAGACATGTATTGAACCTTTTAATCCCAATCAATGATGACAAAGGCACCCCTGTGACATTATCTTAGTTATGACGACACGAATTATACGGAGGATGCAAATTGAACATATGGCTCTCTTTACATTGTCTATCAATTTTAATGCAAATACGTAGTAAAATCTTTAATGCGGAAATTCGTGTGTGATAAATTACACGAGTACAGTAATAACTATTCGTTTGATGAAAATGGTTGTCTAGTAACGAAAATGCTGCTGTGTATTGTCACAACACTCCAAATCTCCCATTTCCATCCACCGTTAATTACAAAATACCACTCAAACACCTGCTTATTTAATTCAAATAGAAATAGAGAGCTCTTCTGCGTAGAAGGTAAGTAAGGATTGCCCTCTACAAGTACCTTACTTGAGAACTCTCCAGTACAAGAGTTAACAATACAGTTCATCTTGATTCCCAAGAGCTAACACTTACAGCAAAATGTAAGGAATATTGAAAATGTCACATTTATTTAGTTCTTCATATACCTGTTTCCTTCAAACATATTCTTCGGATCTGTTGACTTACGGTGGAGTCTACTAGGTAGCTTTCACACTAACCTTCACCTTCTTTTTAAAGAAATTTTTAAATAATACAATGCAGTTGATAAGTACAATAGATTTCCTAGTAACCACACAGATAATCGACTGTAAATGAAAATCATGGTGTTAAATTCAGAATTTACAGCTTTGTATTATATTTTTCTGCTTAAAAAAGTCATTTTAACACAATTTGGACCAGACAAATAAGATGGTAGTTCAGTTCCCGCCAAGTGTTGATCCTAAATGATTTATAAATCAAAATTTATCTTGAGACATTCCTGGTCATATAATTCTTGTCGTTCTGTCAACATCACATATATCATTATGACAAAATACGGGTACATTTGACAACCATCAAAAGCTAGATTTGTGTACACGCCCTCTGTGTATCGCCTAAAAGTGATTGTTGATTTTCTACATGCATTTACAGATATGGCGGACATCAAAGACATCGCAAACCCTTATCTCTTTGAAAAATGATATGAAATCTTTCTTCCATTGCTTTATCCAAAATATTGTATCAATAGGAAGTTTGATTATCGTCAGGATTACTGCATAGAATATATTAGAATTGATTAAAATAATAATAAAATAATTTTGATGGTTGAAATAGTATACATTTTGTACACCATAAATGGTTTAAAAACTACTATTCATTTATATAACTGGTACCGATTTTTCTTTTAAAAAAGAAAAAAGAAAGAAGAAAATAAATAAATAGAAATACGAAGAATATTTTAGTCCATTATCAATTTTCAAATCTCATCGATCGAAATGTACATTTTACTATGTTACGCACTCCATCCACCTTTTTATTCCTTTGAATATGCTTCTAATCTGTCAAGACCAATAATTGTGATATTTTACACATAGCTTTGACCTGCGGATCACAAAACCCTAAATATCCAAAACATATCGAGAAAGCAAGAAATGAGAAATGAAAAGTTAACTATGAGCTCGGAGACGGCTAAAGCGTAACAGTACTGTTCACATTTCTGGCTTAATGCGGGTATTGTATAAAACATTCCGGGTTTATAAAAGCTTTGCAATTAAATCTGCTTAAAAAGTATCATTTCCGCAAACAGACGTTTCGTCCACGTTGTTTATAAAGAATACAAGTAACCGAGTTTCTTCACTCTATAAAAATTTGTTAAGCGAAAATACAACGGCGTGTACGATTAACTGACAAAAACACTATAAAAGGTAAGAAAACCGAAGGATGATTATATAAAAATCATCAATCAACGGACGCAGACAAAATCCGGATTAAGACAAATACAAACAGAGAAACATCAAATACACAACAAGAAAAACTAAATACGAGGATGAGCAACACGGACCCCAACAAAAACATGAGGTGCATTCATGTACTCCGGATGAGTTAGCAGTGCCTGCCTCTTATTAGACACCCGCCGCGTTACCCTAATGTACCTAAATTTCATGACCATCTTGTTTCATTTGTGAGGAAAGATTTCATCAAGATGAGATGTTCCCTACTAAGGAGTTTAGAACTTAGACAAGCAATATTGTCATAATATGTTGTTCCACACTGATTTTCTAACATCTTACATGGTTTGTGAATTCTCGTTTTTTTTTTCTTTTTGTCCTTTTATATGCCTCTGATTGCTTTCATGACCAATACCGCTGAGTAATCGTATCGAATATGCCGACGGACAACATTTTATGTGTCTAGGGGATATTGAGGAAGACCAAGTTACATCAGGTATTGAATGAACCTTGTATCCTTTTACTAATATTAACAGTTAAGTACAGAAAACAAGCAGGTTTGCTTTACGGAGATAAAATGTTGGAAATAATACGTCTTTAGATTCACCACAGAAGGAGATCTAAATATATATACCTGATTACATAAGAATGTCACTTTGATAATAGGAATTGTGAAAACTTTGAAACAAATTTGAAACTATTAAAGCAGCGGAATCAAGGAGAATTAAAAATTTATCGAAATACCGAATTAATCATAGAGGGTGTCCTGACAATGAACTTCCAAATAATATGTTTGAGCTATTTACTTTATTTACTTTAAAATACATCATTACGTAAAGCTACCATACACCAACTAGAATGTGCTACAGAGATAAAGAGACAGGAGAGATACTATCATATCTCACATATATAAAGGACTCCCATGTCGTGGACCGAAAAAGGTACTTTGTAAATTATGATCTGTTAACATGGTATACTCGCCGAACTACGACAAAGACTGTGTATATCTTGATTGAACAGAAAGCTATGAAAACATGCAACTTCTGTAAACACAGATAGATACTGGTGTAAGAGTTACAAATTAATACCAAAACATATTTTAAAGTTACCTATAGGACAAAAGAAAGAAAGCTACCGTTGAGCATAGATCATAGACCATGAAATCTATTGAATATTACATAATTTGGGCACTTCAAAGAATCGACGAAAAACTCATAGGAGGAAATAGATACATCACAGTTTAAGAAAAGTAGCAATTATCAGACTGAGATAGACGAGAGCCATAAAAATGAACAGCATTACGGTATGGCCATTTTACGAATTTAATAGAATAACTTTTGGATTTACTGATAGCTAGTAATTTTTTTTGGAATGTATTATTCTCTCGTGAAAATCATGTTGGGCTATATTTGCGCCTCTTCATCAGATGCATATACTTAGACGACCTATTTATTTCTCATATACAAGAAGAACACGTAATAGACTTACAAATTTGTTCAACATACTCTAAAACTGGAATTTGAGCGATCACCTAGAAAGTGCTAATTCTTCATGGAACGTGTTAAATAGGTATGACATATAGTGTCAGCTGATGGAATTGAACCACATGGACAATCTAAAGGACTGCATTGGAAGTAAGATGGTTCCTGAGCTTCGTGGTTTATCATCGCCTATTCTCATAGGATTTCTTAAATGTTGTAAGACTCTGTAAACAATGAAAAAGAAGAAAGAAACATCAAAGTACTGTTTGAAAAAAGGAACAATGAATGGGAACATTCATTCAAGGAGTTGAATGAGATTTGTTATCACAACCTATTTTTGCCTATTTAACTAACAACAAGCTGTTGATACCGAAACTATATAAAAGTCCATACAAGGAAAGATACATAGCAGGTTCTTCTCGTTGTTCTACAAAACCTCTCTCACGAATTCTTACA
>JAOXYJ010000012.1:4126573-4143920 GCA_028566555.1 Lithophaga nigra
ATTGGAAGACTTCAACCATCTCCTATCTGTAGCCCACAAAACCCACAAATTAACTACTGAAAACAAAAATGTTTAATGCAGACCGACAGATATCAAACACTGTGTTAACTTCCATGAATATCCACTTATAATCTTCAAGAACTGCGCATAACCATTCAAAGATGACATACTAAAATAGTAATAGTAATAATTATAATTATAATAATTACTAACGTTGATTATAATAGTAAACCATTAAAAAGTATCTCAAACAAAGTTTCCTTTCCTGATTTCTATCTTAAATGGGGGAGTTACTGGAAAGTGTATCTATCCCCATCTACATAAGGGTTGTTTTATTTACAAAAGACTAGTACTTGTCGCGAAATTTTGTAACTAACATCAGCTAACTGCAGATAATATTACTTAATTTAACATAAATGAACTTCCAGGTCAGTTACCAGTAATCATTTGCAAACACTAATAATGACGTAATTAATATCTATAAATGTCGCCAAATCATCTTATTACTTAACGATGTGGCCTGTATTGTTGTCATCTTTTGTTATTTCAAAATTTGAAATGGATGCCTATAAAAATTGTAGTCCAACTTGTTGAAAATAATTACATACCGAATAGTTTACGTTTTCTTCATTTCTACATTGTAAAATGAGGATTGAATTCTGTCTTTAGGTCAAACAATCATTGTTTTTACACGGCAATCGCAACGGCCTTCATATTATGTAACTTAAGATATTGACAGAAAGTTCGGATAATACGAATTCAAACAATAAAACTGAAATGTCGTCAGGTTCCGGAAGTTAAGAAAAGTATTACCTTGTGTGAAAAACCAGTAGGAAGTCACTAAATAGGAAGGGAGAACGCGTAACAAATACGATTCACGAAACATGTCTGTAATTATCTGTGATACAGACACTGTATAAGGGCTAATCAAATAGTGATAGAGACCATGAATTTTCTGAAAAGTGATGACATTAATTTAGTCTTGACATAGCCTTGACCGAGTAACTTTTGTAACTGTATTATTCCTCCATCTAAAAAGTCTCCATAGTGAACACAAGCCGTATAGTAGGGGATCAATTGTGAAATATAGAACCCATACGCCGGCGACCTTCGATCTAGAAAGCCCGGCTATAGTGGACATACTCCCTAGAGTAGCGGATCAACTTGTCAGATGTAGACGCCCTACGCCGATGTCGCAGGTATGTTGCTATTTAGCAAAGGAAAGTTCACAGTCGGAAAATAGTAGCCATAACGCTTGTCGTAGTTTTACTTCTAACCGTCCTCCGTTGTATTTAAAAGGAAAGAAGTTTAAGTAATAGGCAGACTTAGATGTATCTGCGGATAATTTTTATTAGAGGGATTTAATAATTAAAATGAAGTTTTTTTCCATATTTACAAAATTCCTAGTTAATCATTAACATTACTTCTTCTGATTCTGCCATTTTTTGAATATACTCGTTACGTCAAAGCCGTTTTCTCCATGGATTTAAATTTCAGTAAAAATCTTTTTGAAACATTTTATTTCAGTTTTCTGTCTTGTGAAACAACGAAGTGTGCTATATCGTTTAAATCATGTAAAAACATTATTTTACAGTAAAAACATGAAGCGCGCAGTATGACTACTCAAAGATTCAAATCCTAGCGGTCCGTACATGTACATAAATTATTTCTTTCACTGTGAACAAGGAGTATCGACTGAATTTTCTATATAGCATACTTTTAACTTTTTAAATTTCGATATTACAATGTAAGAACATTAAATAAGATTTTGATAAACAAGATTGCTTAATTTTTGTTTAATTGCAAGTGACATTTACTTTGTCAAAATTTTCTAATCTCCGAGCTAAACACGTTTTTCTATTATTTTTTTATTATTTATTTTTTCATATCTATCATCGAGGATGTAGGAATTAGTCCTTATTTCCGAATTCTTCACTTTATTTATTACCCGGAAACAGTTTGTTTTTATTCAGTGATCATGCCAATAAAAACCATGAAAAATTAAAAAGGCAGATTTTAAGCCATCAAAATAGTATTTTTTTATGAAATATTTTTAAAACGTAATTTCTTCTTTTCTAGAGTCGCTACACTTTTTAATTTTATATCATAAATTTAAAGGCGTGAACTTATTATTGATATTCGATATACTTTGAATGATCATGGACTAGTGAATCTATTTATTTGTTGTCGCCAAATTTGATGTCTATGTGATAAGTAAAACCAAAAGTGAAATGATATTTTATGATAAGAACAGTACGATTATTTACGATTATTAATGAAATATTACGTTTTCATAATACGCCCTCATAAATTGAGATTCCGTCTTAAGATAATAAATTTGCATTGTTTTCGGATCTATCGTTCGTTTGAACAGTCAATGATTGAAAAGACGAAACGGATTTAATGAAATTCTTTCGCTACCTACTTTGATAAATTTATCAGGATATTAGATTGTAATAGGAACATAATTGTCATTTGTTTAACATGACAAGAGGATTTGTTTTACACCTTTGTAGACAAATATGGGAGAGTCGTATGTTATATCGCCTTAAGCAGACGACAGGTTGCACGCGACTCCATTAAGATGAAAGCAGGTGAGAAGATTAGCCTCAAAGCTGGTCAGGAGGGCTAGCCAATGGCTAGATGAAAGTCCTCAAAATGGGTGATAACATCAAATTGCCGTCCGTCACCGACGTCAAACATGTAACAAACAATTTAACGAGCGATCAGTAAAATCAAATGTTTGATTTAAAATCTAAACAATTACAAACATCCTGGAAATATTGATGGCGACACACAATATATTATATATAATAAACATGCATTATCTTGTCATGTTTATATAAAATCTTAAAGCTTCGTGGGATTGTACGAACGTATTTGCGGTTGAACTTCGAAGTTGGACCTTGAGAAAAACACAAATATTTCTTTTGAGAAAAATAAATGTTTGTCGGAACAGACAAAAGTAGTGGACTGTTAAGTATTATGGAAAATTAATGCACTGGTGTACGACCACCGCTTAATAGTACACGCTAAATCTTATGTGAACATTTTAGTTTTGAAAACCTTTCAAACAAAATAAAGGAAAATATATTGGCATTAAACTTACTTTTAAAAGTCAGACACCAAGTTCGTAAAATATAAAATTTATAGGTATCTCACACAATAAATTGCCTTGTTGTAGCAGGTTAATACAACAATTAATATACAAGTTTACGTAGTAAATAACACGTTTTTATCTGATAAGTTGTAAAACTTGAAGTAAATTCACTCAAATATGGACTATTTGTGGTTTTCGGTGTCACGGTAGTTAACTGTGAGAAACAGGAGCCAGTAGATTACCACGATAGACTTCGCTATCCATTTAATTTCTTATAAGTGTTGTCGTTTCGGCTCCTCCCCCGTCTTTGTGGTAAAGGGTATAATATTGCGGATAATTATCGCTGTTTTCCGCAAACACGCGCACTTTCAATTGCACTACTGTATGCCATTGGGATCAAAAGAATACAAAGAGAACACAAATATTTGTAAATCTCTAATTAATACTTTAATTATAAAACGGACAAGATAGTTTCAATATATGCAGGTAGTTTGTCGAACTTCGACCACGGGGGCATTGATAAATGAGAAGACGGTCTCCTACGGAGTATGCCCTCTTATACTTTCAGGCGCCCAGATCAATTTCCAATCCCAAATGACAATGAACTGTAAAAAATTGTCATATACTTTGTAAACAGCTTTGTAATTAGAATAGGTAATTAGTGTTTTGGGGCAATTACGTCAAATGTTTCTTTCCGTGGCTTTTGTTTTGTTACTTGCAGACGAGACATTTTTTGCAATATCATCATGGTGCCACGTGAATAGTCCGTGCAAAGCAGTGACTGGATCCCATTCTGAAATTAACTATATCATGTAACTTTCATTACAGCTTATTACTATCGAATTATTATAATATCAGTGATATCTTTTTCAATATATATCTAAGGAATTACCTAAATTCCTATCATATCCTTGTTAAGTGTATTTATCCGTTTTGCACAAATTGATATAATTGTTTAACATGTTAAGAATGTTGTCGCCAATGACATTTCAAAAAACATTTTTTGTCATCTTGTTTTCAAGGCAGCTTTAGACCAAATTTATTTAACACTACAGTATCTGCTAATTTTACGCTCAGATTTGATAATCTTTAGTTCCTTACATTTTTTCAGATACTCTATCAAGATTCAAGATTCAAGATTTTATTAGCTCAGTGGCGGTCCGGATAAGGATTTCCACGGGAAACCGGTTTTATTATAACTCAAACTCGCACCGAGAGAAAAATATTGTGATCTCTAGAAGCCCGACACGGAATTATTTGTTTTTCGTGCTAAATAGTAATTTCTCTCCGGCATGTTTAATGTTTATATTTTCGTTTAAGCAGTAACACGAATTTTTTTAAATATTTTAACAAAAGCGGAAAACGGCTTGCCGTCAAGTGATAATTTTAATTCATCTGTTCTTTAGAAAGGACATTTTTACTCTTCCCATAAATGTTACTGTTTCGCACAAATATGTCTGGCTTCCAATAATTTATTTTAACGTCATAAAAAATGTCTACAAATTCGTTCAGACGTAATTTTCCAGGAATAGATCGGAAGTTACGACTGATTGTATGGAAATGTTTATTTTTACCGTTTGATTAACTATTAAAAGCTTAATTAATCATTTTATGTATGAAATTGACAAAAATCAGCCCACAATTTTTCCTGTATTTCTGATGTTGAAGTTTTGTTAATGCTCTCATTTAAAGCTATAATAATAAAATGTGTAATTAATTAGACTAATGTTCGGTCTTAAATCATTTTGATATCAATCTGTAAGGTGTAAAATTAGAAAAGTCTAAAGTGACAAAATCAGATAAATATATTATTTACATCAGAAATCACTGAGGAAGTTCTTTATCCTACACATAAAACTACTTTAACATCTTTTTTATACCCTTTTTATCCTTAAACCATGGTTTTTAAAACATAATAACAGAAAATAAACATTGTTTGGGTGCTATGGTACTGTTTTCACTTTGTACTTTAAATATGAACGGTGTAATAGTGTATATAGCTGTAGAATGAATGTGATGTATATTACAGTTAAACCTGCTATAAAGGTCGCCTCTATTAGCAAAAAGTCACCCTGTTCTTCTCCCATTGTAGTAATATCTATCTAACTTGAACCTCAATTTAAAGGTCACCTCTCTTTTAAGGTCAGTTTTTCTTGGTCCCAAGGGTGACCTTTATATACAGGTTTGACTGTAATTTGAAGTTAGCCAATTATTGTAAGAGTTCTTCATAAATTCGCACTGAAGTTCCATATAATTTGTTTTCCCATATGTATGAATTTCAAAGTCAATTTTATATTTATATCGGAAATTGTTCGAAAAATATCGTTGTAGCAGCATGTTCAAGGTGTTACATAAAATTGCACGGATTTCGGTCAATATTTTGCGTTGGAGTTAAACATATCCCATTCAAAATTTTGTCAATTTTGATAAATCACTTGATGGGTCTTAAATTTACCGTAAAAGTCAAATTTCACATTAAATTCGTTATACAATGACTTATTCGCACTCATTAATGATGTTAATGAGACATAATACATATTGATGAGATGATTTATATAGCATTCTACTTTCGTTCCGCTTGGCTTATTTCGGGTCTTTTTCTCCACTGAATTTTGGTTCGTGAGCAGTCTCCTTGTAGACATGTTTGTTTCCACGTTTTTCCCCCGATCATGTAATTACCAAATATGTAGCTTGGACGTCTACATGCTTTAGTATAGTTATTTGGGTGTATATATTTGTAATTCATGTTAAAAAATTCAGAATTTGTGCATTTCAGAAATTTTCAACTAGAACATCCGTCCGGAAACCTATCTGGAATATCCATTCATCCAAAAGAGCAATATAGAGAGCCAATACATCTTATGGCACATTCGGGTTTCCGTGATGCATATAAAATACATGTACTTTTATGAAACAGATCAAGAATATTGTTGCCGTTTAATCATTCATTGGTTCATGTAAAATTAAATGAAAAATGACCAAAATTCTCACTTAGAACTGTAATGTCCTGAAAAGGGTTACTTACAAAGGGTTGGTTTTTATCGTCACTTTTAGCAGTTTGTCAGCTGTATCGTGACTACCACTTACTGGGGAAGAAAGGTCCGAACAGCTAACCAGTTCACTTTGTGAAACCCCGACCTAAAGAAGCTTTAACACACGAAGCAGGGCGAGGAGGACTCGGACCGTTAGTCATCGACCTTAAGCACTCAGCCACCAAGGTCACTGCTTTATTAAAAACTTTAAAAAGAATTCAAGTATCCCGTATTATTATTACAAAATATACATATGCACAATACCACAAATCGTACCATGTCAAAGCATATTTGATATTCTAATACTGCACTTAGCTGCACCTCGAAAGTACGTTTAATATAGTATTCTGGTCGGCACAATATTTACCATTATTCGTGCAATAACCTTACAAGATGACAGTCCAATTTATTCATAATATATACCTGATGATATATTTTGTCATAAATCACTAATTAGATTGTTTTTCTGCTTTCATTCACCTCGATTTTTGCATTGAATCGTATTTTTGACCTAAAAGTACTCATTTGGAACAACAGTTTAGCTTTTCTGATCATAAGTTATTCAGCAATGGAGAAGCAACAATTTTTTATGCCCATCCTTGGCAGGTTTGGTTGTACTTTTGAGCATTTTGCCCTTTTTCAGAACATATGTGATAGAATCTACAAAAGTTTTGACCAACTTTAACCACGATTTCTGTATAATTTCTTTCTTTTTGTATTTCTTATTGTATATTATTTGTTTTTTGGGGGTTTTTGTTTTATTTTGTGTTCAGTGTTGGTCTTTTTTTTTTGGTATGTTCTTCAGTGACCAAGATTTCCCTGTGGCTCAATACTGATCTGTACAGACTACTGTTGGTGTAGGTTCGCCCTGGAATTTTAGCGAGTTTCTTTGACGTTGATGGTACTCAGATTTAGCAGTCTTTTGTATTTTCCTGCGTGATCTGATGCATCTCTTTAACAGGTCTGTGATGAGCTTCTTCTTATGCTCAGTTCGTTAGTTTGTGTTTCAATAATCAGTCTTCATAGTCTTCTAATGACATACCAACTTTTCAGTTTTCTTGCCCAACTTTGTCGCTAGAATATTATAACAGAGGTGAGGACTGATTGTCATTTTTTTAGCGCGGGCTTTATGATGAAGATTTTAAATTGAAACAGACAGTAACATCGGTGGTAGTAGTGAAAGACGACAATCTCTGCTACTGATACACAAACAGAGCTTTATGCGATGTAAAAATTGTCGTGTTGCCAACAAGTTTGCGTGAAATTTTGCATTGTTACAATACAAGATGACGTGAAAGGTTGATAAAAGTTTTGCATTTTTGTTCAGTTTTATAAAGGTTCATGGAAGTACATTTATTTGACAAAAGAATTCGCGTGTGAATTTGGCGCGAGTAAAAATATAAAAAATCTTCTGAAGACTTATGATATTCTAGCGACAAAGTTGGGCAAGAAGTGACTGCGAACTAAAAATAACAAATCAGCAAAAGAAAAAATGTGAGAGTTTGGAGAAAAGTAATGAGAAGGGAACAATATAATCCTGAATATATTTATGTCCTGCACCAAGTTTGACACCCATCTTGATAATGTAAAGTGTGAAATCATGCAAAAAATAAACATTGATACCAATATAAACGTAGACTCCAGATGTTCAGCAAGTATTTTATAACGATAAAAGACTTTTTGAGTGCCCTTTTAATGTGCTCAGCAAGTAGCCTTTTTATGTTTCAGAAACAGTTTTTGGAAAGCTGGACCAATCGTTTGTTCTGTCAAATGGTTTACTGAGGGGAGTTACCTATGATTTAAGAAGAAGCTACAATATAATGTTTTGGATTGGAAAAAGCTCTTCTCCGTGATATGAATGATGTCTGATTAATTATTATTATGTATAAAACCTTTAATAAACGTGATTGGACACACAATTAACGTATGTCACAAAAAGTCAAACACAAACAGTTATTCCTATGGAAACTTAATACGAATGCACAGAGCTTGAAATAGCGAAATTTCACCGGATTTTATTGGCTGTTAATAAGCATATAACCTTGTTTTGCAGTAATGGGGTTGCATCGTGTTTTGAAGTGACGGATATTGCACCACAATGTATCATTTGGGTAGATGATACCTTTGCAATGCTTTTGTAAAACGAACAATTGGCATCGGTTTTCGAATAAAACGTTTGCTCTCATTTTGACATGGTGTAACAACTTGTGAACGGAAATATGTAAAGATATCATGCTTAAGCGAATAAAATTGCTTACTGCATTTATTTTAGAATTTTCAGAAATTGATCACTTTTAAGTATATGCATTTATAAAAAGATTTTTTAAAACCATTTGTATCGCTTTACACACCTCATTACCATCACCTTATAAAAATATCTGTAGCTTCGCATCACGAGTTTTCATACTGTGCTACTGTTGTTTGCAGAACAGCGATTGCTTGTAATTTTGCAACTATAGTTCGGGCTTTCAGCCAAATTTTAGCTTCTCCCAGTACGCAAATTGTAATATTACGTCATTTCTGCATGAATGCTTGCTCGAGGTGTTCACATCAATTTTATAATATCATTTTTAAGTATTCTGTTAAGATAACGATCGAAGGTTATCATTGCGTTTTGATATATTTATTTGACTATCATCTATCAGATAGCACTATAAATTACTCAATATACTGGAGAAAAGCGCACAGGTTGACATTTATCCCATTAGGTATAGAAAAGTCATATATAAGTTTTTACCTACCTCTAAGAACCGAATAATTAAATTAAGCGATTTAATAATAATGAATTGAAAAATTAAACTTCACTGTAGGTATGCCAGATCGTTTTTCAATCTGTCATTCGATAGGTGAGATAGTGAAATATAATATAAATAAAAACAAAAGTATATTATATGAAAAACGATAAATAAATTTTATCTTTAAACACAGAAATGTATAGTGTATTAAACGATAATTAAATTTTAATATTAGAATACAGATATATATTAAGTATGAAATAAAATGAAGGTTGAAGAAAAGATAAGCGAAAAGTGAAATATATGAATTTTTAATGTATAAAGTATTTTTACTTACCAACTGTTTCGAGAAATTCCCCAGATATTAGCAGAATTAAAACAGTTAACATCCAGATCATGGTCTTAAAAAGAGAAAAAAAATAAAAATGGTATTTTTCCTCAGTTTTCACTTTAATCTGTCACATTTTGCTTTGATCACAAACGTGTTCATTTCTAATAGTGGAAAATTGTTTATTAACTTTCCTTTAAATGGATAGTGTCTTCCACACGATTATATTATACGTATACCGGCGTCTTCGAACTGATTAAAGTCCGAAAATGTGGAGTCACCCATCTAGCCAAAAACTCTAGCGATAATTGAAAATGCATTATTATTGTAAACGGCCAATCACCTAAAACCACGTGACACTTTCATTCACCTGGGGAGGTCCCCAAAACATCTTAAATTTACTATTTTAAAGGTGTATTAAACTTAATTTGTCAATTGCAAAAATGCAAACATACGTCTGCTTGTACACCAGACAGACAACCGTTCAAACGGCACCGATTTCATTTTAGAAGATTGTCGATTAATAATATAATATACATTAATAGATTTCTACCATGATAGGTTTATTGCAAATATTATACATGTAATTGTTTCTCTACTGGGGGTAGTTATGATAAAATGGACATAAATCTACCAGAAAACAGATCAGATCTATAATAAATGAACTATTGGCAGAACTATGTCTTCCTCCTATTGTTTACCGACGTTGGAGATCAGAGACTTAACTATTTTAAATCGTCTTCTCTCTCATGGTAAAACAACAACCCATATAATTTACGTTTTGTGAATGAAGATGTCTTATGCAATTCATCAAGTAAACATATCTATTAGTATATACGCTCAAATACAAATGAAAAATCATTATTTTTTTCAATTAATCATACAATATGAAGAAGGAATTTTCGGGAAATTGTTTGAAAGAAAAAAATTAAAGTACATATCACTAATTTTCCAATCACACAGTAATTTCTATTTTACCTGTACTGCAGGCAGTGAACAGACTCGAAGAGATACCATAAGTACGATAAGGAACTATCTTTCAATTGTTTTATTTTGCGATATCAGGGAATAACAGTTTGCATCAAAGATCGATCTGTGTTAGGGTACAATAGAAACAAAAATAGAAAATGCTACACCAGTGATCTCCGAAGCCAAGTTCAAATCATCTATATAGTTGTTAACTAGTTTAGAGTGAAATCTAAATGCCCTTTTTTCACAAGATTCTCGATATAATTTGACAAGATCCTTTGTAGTATCGTGTTTAAATGGTACAAGCGTCCACATTGTCTATTTTCGCTTACATATGTAAAATATAGTTTACTTAATCTAGCTCCTCTCGCTATGACACCGTGTTGATTCTAAGAAACAATAATTTCTGTAATAGGTATAAAGTGTAAACCAATAATAAAGAAATTATAGCGTTTGGCAATGATACCACGAGGGTATATGTATCACCAGCACAGTAGCCAGTACTTTGGTGCTAGACCCAATACTACTTTCATACCTTTTTTTTATTTTCCGTGGGTAAAATTTTGTAAACTGTATTGAAACTTATATCTATTCCCCTCGTGCAAATGTTATCCTTGGCTGCATGGATTTGGTTTCAGTTTCATGTGTTGTTGGTTTCTATTGCTGGTCATAGTTTGATTGTCTATTGATTTCTAGTATTAGGTTTCCAGGACCACTGATGACATATAATTTATTGAAATGCACGTGGGTGCACTAAATAAATTTTGGTTATGGAATATACAAATAATGTGTCATTGCAAACGCATAAGTTTATTTCAGATACCCTGAAAAAGCAGTAACGAAAGTCTTCCTTCTGTTTGAAGAGATAATGATATCAGTCAAAGATTCAAATTAGAAAAAAGAGGAAACAGGTCTCTGTAAAGAAGGACAACTGAAATGAACGTACAGTACATATATTAATTCAGATTTTTGTATTGTAATATTCTAGACAATTCATACATACGAACCTTTTTGCTGGAAGAATCGAGCAAAACAGTTTATGAACAGGCATGCATACTGATAATTGTAGAGGTGACTAGGGAGAATGTTTGCCCTGCATTCCCCGGTTACCTGTTATATTTTTACCTTACCACAAAAAATGTAGTACAACCCTTTAGTTAACAGAAACCCTGGATCCACCACATAATTTGAATTATTATTCCCCCGCCCCGCATTAAGGGGATCTCTGTCACTCCGTCCGTTACACTTTCATGTTTACACAATAACTTGAATAAAATGATTCGATTTCAAATATTTTTGCATGAGCATACAGATATGAATATCTTGGATGAGTTCTTAGATGTAAGATATTTGGCGAATGGATTTGGGGAAAATCTTAGTTTTTGTCGAAAAAACAGTGATTTTGAGAACTGTCTTTTTACGTGATAACTAAAAGGAAATATGATTTGTGCATGAAGATTGCAAATATGAATATCTTGGGTGAGTTCTGTTACGGAAAAGATTGCAATCCAAATTTGGTAAATTTCCACGAAGACTGTCAGACTTGTTATTGGGAAAAGTACCTATCAACCGTATATTTCTAGAATTAGAAGAACAACAGCTGTTATATACAACAAATGGATTTCAAAATATTGCAATTCCAATTTTGGTTAATTTCTTGGAAAATCAGAATGATTATTTTTGGAAAAGTACCTAGCACCCATGTATTTCTGGGATTAGAAGAACAATAGCTGTTACAAAGAACAATTTGGAGTTCGAAAGATTTTAATTCCGACTTCGGTAAATTTCCTGAAGAATATCAGACTTATAATTTTTTTATAAAAGTACCCAGCAACTATACATTTCTAGAATAAGAATAATAACAACTGTAACATGAAATAATTGGATCCTGTATTTTTGGCAGAGACATGGTGGGGGGATTTATCGCGCATTCATAAGCAAGGCGGTCCTTTTATTTCTGCTTGTAATGTAAAGAAAATCGTGAAGCTTGCATACCCGAAACAGTTTGATGTTATAATTTCATTCATATGATATAGTTGTTTGAGGCAATGACAATGGAACATGTGCACAAGAAGCTGAATGAGTAAGAAGATAGTATAAGTTTATCAAATCAAACATCCCGAGGAAAGACAAGACCATTTACCTATAAAGAATCAAACACAAACACTGACGCAAAATCGGACGCAAAATTGAAAACTTAAGCGAGGACAAAAGAAACTCCTAGAAAAATCCACTGCATGTGACATCAGCTGCTCCGGAAGAGTAAGAATGTCTACTGAGACCGGATTTATTAATGATGAAACAATTAATGATAACAGCTATAAAATTTCAGAGATTAATTTGTTTATTCTTGTCGCCCTGTTGATTTAGAAGGAATATTTTTAATATGATATAAATGTTTTCTGGTATTCACGAAAATAGAAGTTACTTGTACAAGTCTTGCAACAAAGCAAAATTAGAACTCAAAATCAATCAGCGGAAACTGAAGAAAAAGAATTCAGAACACCACAACTTAAAAAAGTATTTCTGATGCCAGCGATAAGATCTCCATTTGCAGATACCAACAAACTACGTTACGCAATGCCAGCAAAGTGTAGATTAATTCATGCAAAAGACGTAAAGTTCTCATTTCGTTCATTAAGGAAGATTGCCTGCATCTTTCATGGAACTTGTAACTTCCATATTATAACGACGGTGATACCAAGTAAAATGAAAGGCAGACAATTCCTACTCACATCCATCATTAACTTTAGAACGCACCTGAAAACTGTGGTGACGGAGAAAGGATATTGATCATCACTAACCTAAAAACGCGAAACCTAATGACAAAATAACTTGAATGAATAAGTTCAGTACGGAACAAATATCGTAAATGCATGCATGGTGACACAATTTCTTTTCTGAAAAATGTCTTTAAAATGCATAAAAAGAAAAAAATATCGTGACTAACACTAGTCTAATTATGGAAATTTAGAACACCACAAGTTGTACTGAAGAATTGGCAAAAGCAAAATATAAGGAATATCAAGGTGAAACTGACAATCAAAAGCATTTCGTACCACATCCGCTTTGCTCTGCTTATAGTTTAGTTCCAAATTCAGTTAAAAGTACATTTTCCGTACCATGGACTTATTGTCAGTTTAATTTGTACTATGATTTTCTATTTCGTACCAGTATTATCTTTTTGGATATAAAAATTTCATTAACATATAATCACAGATAAATGCTATGTTGATCAATGAATTCAAGGTCAATTCTTGTCATAGTAAAAATAGTTATAAAGGTGCCATTCTGTATCATGAAGCTTTAGATTAAAACTTACTAAATTGATTAAAAAATTTAATTTTTAGTATTGCTAATCTTGAAATAAACTGCTAAATCCTGTTGCAAAAGTGCTCATCAGTGTCCGATAAGTCCGTATAACAAGCACAAACATCCGTTTTCAGTTTAAAAATGTCATAGACTAACTTAGTTATGACTACCTACGATCCATATTTGATGGTGTATCCAATCCACGCGCAAACTTATTTTTCAGTACATTAAACATAAAAATACTTTATTTTCATTGCACAATCATTACGAACTAAATCTGAACAGTATAGGTCAATCCGAAGACTATACCCGACAATGCGCACTATACCTGCAACTGACATTTTCCCACGGTCACTATACCTTCGTGGATTTGACTAACTACCTCAATTAAATATATATTGACAGATGAAGTTTATGGTCATGTTATGTACTAAAATATTATGGACTTCTCCCCATGAAAGTATTCTCCTGTAGTGTTGTCTGTTGAGGTTATACTTCCCTCGCCTGGAGGCTCGGGAACTATACCTCACCAGACAATGCTATAGGAGAACGGTTCCCTCGTGAGGTCCACAATAGAATACTAATGTGTTCTTACGTTACAGAAAATTCTATGGATGAATATAATATAGAGAAGGGAAAACATACTGAATACACTACTAAATTACGAACCTTGCTACATGATCAAAGAAATTACAATATTAATAAATATGCAAAAGAATATAGAGTATGACAACATAAAGGAATATGTTATACCAAAATTTTGTAATTTACGAAATTAAAAAAAAAAAACAAATATAAGAGAAAATTTTTATTTTAAACACTGGAATATTGCAGTTATAGCGATCCGATATTTTTCAACCGATCACTCGCTTACAAACTGACTTTTGCGACTGAAGAGTATTCCCTACAAAGTAGGCAAAAAAACTGCAAAACCTAAATTTAGCTATATCGAATACGTCCATCAATTGTTGAAAATACATGTCTTGCTACACAGAAGACCCAAAATTCGGCAGTCCGAACGCGACAAGACATCTCCAGTGCGCACAGTATGAACGGAAAACAAAAGACTGGAAAGGTTAGCGTTATGTAAACTTTACACTAGCGACTTCGAAACAAAAATGTTAAACGTTAGTTTATTTGAAAAACGTAAGGTATGTATACAAATGTAGGTAGTCTATTTGTACTTAAATCAGATCAATTATTTTTAAAGGTAAACTCCTTTATCCATCAGATTTAAAGGAAAAATCAATCATGTGTAGGTGTTCAAATTTAAACTCTAAAAACAGGCGCCAATCTTTAATTTCTTCTTAATTAATAACCTAAAAAATACATTTTGACGCCAAACTTGGTAAAACGTTCATAGGGTGCAGTCTTAAACGCAAAATATAACAAGCCGATCATCATTCAAATATTATTAATACTCTTATCTATATATTTTTAAATGTACCATAATTGTACGTTATTATCATTTTTAAAAGTTTTAAATAATGAATCTTTGATGGAGCAAGAAATAAAATTGAAATAAAAATCAACATTTCTCGTCTATCTGAAAATAATAATGGGAAGTTAATAACAGTTTGGATCAATAAAACATCATGACCCTTGGAATAATAAACTTTCTACAATTATTCCGAGGTTAGATAAGCTAGAGTCTTATATTTGCTTTTATTTCCAAGGTCTAAAGTTACAGTACACTAAGTCCAGTCTTAATTGGAGTTCAGGAAGTGCTAATGGTTTAAGTTATGTATCTTAAACATCTATCACACGAAAAGACGGCTTTTATTGTTCGTCTTGAGCGTTTTTATACGGCACGTAGAACGTTTACTTACATAAAACCACTAGAATCATCGCTTTGAAAACTTAATGGTCACTATCAGGATTTGGTTGTTCCTGTTTACTTCCCACTTTTCATGTTTTAAACGGTTTTCTTGTAATAAATTCGCATCCTGTCTAGTCGCGTACTTGTAACACAAACCTTGAGAGTGACTTGAGATGTTAGACTTGACGCAAACACTGTCGACGCATTCGATCTTTCTTCCTGTTTATGTTGTAGTTTCAGGTGACCAAATGTTTGGTTCTCATTTTATATTTCCTTTGTGTTTCTACTTACATATGCGTCGCCTTTTTGAGTCCTAACTGATTTACTGTCATTTACAGAATTCAAATCCCATATCGGAAATACAAAGCTTCGTTGTTGAAATATAAAATTTATCACATCTTATTTATAATTTTCGCTTTTTTTGACTTATTTAATTAATTTTTCCAGGCTGCCCTTGATCTTATAAAATTTAACGGTTCCAAAATCGCTTAGAAGCAATCTTTTCATAGGATAATTGGAATTCAAATGGGCACAGATATTATCCTTTCATTATCTGGAGAAGCAAACTAATTTGTAAGCAAGATGAAATACTGCTTTATCATGTGGTTTATCGTACGTCAGTGATTGAAGTTTTTGTATACCTATGGGAAACTGAAAAATGGAGTCCACCGTGGACGTATTGATCAGTCCAGCCCTTAGAAGGACTTGGAACAGAGACAAAGAAGCAGCGAAAATTACGCTTCGGTAATTTATGATAAATAAACGAGCTTTTTCTTTTTTTCTATTTATTTATTGATAATGTCTATTAATAGATTTTGATGGTTGTCACATTGCGTTTTGATATAAAACAGAAGAACATGAACCTAAAAATCAAGTCTAAAGATATATTGAGAATTCTTTATAAAAAGTGCCTACAAGAACAGGCAAAAGAGAAATGTATATGTTGAAATAGTTTTTGATGTTGGAGACATTTCTGAAAATAATTCTGTTCCGAAAGCATCTCCCGTCATAATTATTCAAATCTAAAATGTTTTGGTAGGTTTTAGCATTCAGCATCTTTGCATTTAACATTTTTACGTTTCAACAAAATAATTTTTCTTACAAACACACATTCAGTATACAAAATCTTTTCAGTAATTATTACAGAATCCCAAAAATTGCCTGTTCATCATAATTCGTTTTAAAGAACAATCCCTGATAAATGAACATTTATACGTTAACCGACCAAAATTGAAAATCAATATGAAATTATTTTGACATTCGAATCGATCTTTGAGTGACATGTGACGATTACATAATTACTGAATGAAAATATAATTGACATAATTATAAGATGATATAGTACGTAGTATAAATTAAATATATTTACCTGAAGGCTTCGGCAATCAGCGATTTTTAACATTCAAAATCATTTTTCATTTTAATATGCATACTCATGTTTCAGATCATAAATTTCATATTTTGTGAGGATGATTCGGTATTTATACAGATTTTGTAAGATTTGAATAATGTAGGAATTTCGTAGCAAAAGAGCATGCCTAATACCTATTAACAATTTTATGTGTTAGTCATAGATCATAACAATCCTAACATTTCCCGGCAAATTGCAGAATTTTATCGAAAATGTTCGTGTTTTAATCAATTTGTCATCAATTGTATATGGATAGCAAGACCGAATACTTTTTATGATCAACTGGTGGTACCAACATTGTTTGAGGTGCGTTGATATTTTATTATATCAAACTTAGATTGATTTTCTTATTGTGGAATTCGGAATTAAATTATATTCTGACTATCTTAATTTGGTCAAGTCTAGCCCTTTCTACGTCGCTAAATATTAATTTTGTCATATCAGTGATTCACCTCGTCAGATTATTACTATTCATCGTGGTCACCACTCGGCAACATCTGTATTATATACAAATATAGCGCATTACGACTTAATATTTTCGCGTTGATATCATGTGCTAAGAAAATATTTATTATTTATAATTTAGATAAACCCATTCTCATATTGCTGGTGATGCACAAATAATATAAAGCTATGCTGCA
>JAOXYJ010000012.1:4375058-4405514 GCA_028566555.1 Lithophaga nigra
GATTGTGTTGACATAAGAACTTTTGACCTACAAAAATTGATCTCTTTTTTCTATTTACATTGCTGTCCTTTAATTTACATTCGATTGGCGAGGGAGACCTGTTTTCTGAAGTTTTGTCTGAAGAGTATTTTGTTTCTGCAGATGGTATGCTGTATGTATAAAGTACATTTATGACCACAGTTTACAACCATGTTTTTTGTCTTGTTTTACTTATTTTTGTATATTTTAGTTGTAGATTAAATGCTGCTCACCACCAAATGCTGGTAGAACTGTATGAGACCAGACATCATCCCAAGATGGCAGAGGATTAGACTGCGGTATTAAAGATCTAAGATTATCCAGTGGATTAGTAATTTCTTTGACTTCTGTCAGAGATTTCATCTCCAGAGGTAGATATATATCCATTTCAAAATGTCCCTTCTTGGGATCATAAACTGTTACTTTTGTCTTTTTAACATCGGTTATTAAGTCTTTGATGTTTCTGAATTGTTCTTCAATGTCTTTTTTGATGAAGTTAACAAATGTTTGGAATGCTGATCTGATATTTTCTTCTATTTCCCAATATTTATAAGCCGATGAAGCCTACAATGCAAATTTTACAAACACATAATCAGAAATTTGAAAACTAACGTGGTACAAGGCATTTATGTTTGAATCTATAAGAGATCACGTAAATATGTGTTTACATGGAGGTGAAGTTGTTCTATACATGATAAATACTGAAGCCTGAACAATCTATTTGTACGAACAAAATAAAAAAAATTAAAAAGATATAGAGCTTGGTAAGTTATTTTAAACAGCTTGAAAGATACTTATAATTTACAATGGAGTAATACAAACAAACAAGAAAAACAAAACATGTTAAGCCTTTCACATAAGTTTGTAAATTAGTCCGCTATAAATTGACTCTCTAGCATTGTATATAACATGTATAATACTCACCATGTGATAAACAGGTGTCGGCAGTGTGTCAATTAGTCCACTATTAATTGACTCTCTAGCATTGTATATAACAGTATTGTACTTTTCTGCCAGTTGGTTTAGTGGAACTGTAGGAAGTCTAGAACGTACAGCATCTACAAGTTTGTTACTGGACATCGATTTGACGGAATCTATGGAAAAAGTGAAAGTAGGCTAAAATTATTGTAGCAGATACAAATCAAGTGCTACAAGGATCAGCTAAGATTTCTCAGTCCGTTAATAACAGTACTCAGTCGAAGCACAGTTCTTTACTATTATTTTCACTGAATTGCAAGATGTTTAATGTTCATTAGCATCTGTTTTTCATATTACTAGTAAAATATATTTTTAAGATTATTAATCGGTGAAAAATGTTCTTATAAATTTCCTATAAAAATAAATCTGAAACTCACACTTCCATAAACACTTAAGCAAATACATGTACAAAACATTACCAACCACAGTTAGGTAAGAAACTAAGAAATATGTACTAGCATAATTCATAATAAATGTATTCGAATGGTGTGTCATAAGTACCGTCAATATTACACTGTACGGTCATTATTGCACTGTTAATATAATGTTTACATAAAGTATTGTCACTATAATACCTACCCAAGCATAGTCAATACTAGTATTACACTGTTAATATTATGTTTACTAAAAGTATTGTCAATGTAATACCTACCGAAAGTACAGCCAATACAGCACTGCTAATATAATGCCTACACGAACAGCTATCTAGCTGAACTCCCACAATCTCCGACTTTGCAAAGATGTCTAGAAATCTGAACACATGAAGCAGGGCGAGCAGGACTCGAAATAATGACCACGGTGTTAACATAATAACTGCAGACATTGTTGCACGGTTAATAGCATACCAACTGGACGTATACTTAATGTAATGTCTACTGAAAAGACCATCCATAATACACATTCACGAAGTCAGTATAATATCTGCTGGAAGTGCATTCAATGATATATATCATGGTATATATACCATAGTAACTATTTATAACTTACCAGTGACACGTTTGCCATATTTGGTGTAGACCTGTTCAACAGTCTGTGACAACATTGATGTTTGTGATTCTAGGAAATTTATAACTTCAGCATAATACTTCATTGACATATCCTCTATGGTCTGAAAAATATTGTATTTGGTGTGGTTGAAAAAAACTACTAGTG
This sequence comes from Lithophaga nigra, assembly GCA_028566555.1. Lineage (NCBI taxonomy): Eukaryota > Metazoa > Mollusca > Bivalvia > Mytilida > Mytilidae > Lithophaga > Lithophaga nigra. The sequence continues at coordinate 4,377,207 of JAOXYJ010000012.1, forward strand.
CTTAAAACAGCTGAACAGAAAATACATAATCATATTTTACATTCAACCCCGCCAATACTACACTTGTTTCTTTTATTTTGCTCAATTGCCTAATGGATGTTTAAAGCCACTTTTCATATATACCATATAAACAAGCTTTAGTAATGGAGCTAACCAAAGAATCCATATAAAATCATCGAAGCCAGCGATTAAATTTACCCTGTCTTATGTGTATTTTTGCCTAAATTCAGCGAAGAAAATCGACGACTATAATAGCAACAATGATTATGGATCAGCCACTCGATGTTATGGAATTAAACACATGACTAAAATAATAATAAAAAGCAAACCAATTAAATTAAAATATTTAGAATGTTTTCTTTCGAAATGCCAAATCCAAATCTTGCACATTGAATAAACTTTGATTTCAAAATATGCATGCTACCAAAGCTATATCCCCTTCACTGTATAAAGGATTTAGTCATAATACCATACCTTAATAAGCCGTGAAGCCTCTGCCAAATACATATTATAAACTGTAAAGTCCATTTCACTTGTGACACTTCTGATTTGACCACGTACCCTCTGCATATGGTTTCTTCAATTAAAAAGAAAAAGAAATTTCAAGCACCGTTTATTAAACTCGCAAATAATAAATGAAGTAAAAATATGTTTAATTAGCTTATTATTCTCTTTCACAGAATAAATGACTTGATATTGTCAATATGAACTTTTTAGCTTTCACATAGAGATGTATTATTATGGCATCAAAATATTTTTAAATGTATTTTGAACATGACTTTACTGATTATTTATTTTGAAATGAAGAGCAAACGTAGTTGATCATATTACCTAATCATATTTTGGGTTGTCTGGAAGTGTGCAACAAAGTCATTCAAGTAAAAGTCATTGTTACGTCTCATCCTTCTAAGTTCGGTAACTCTGGCTGATAGGAAGTTTAGGTATGGTTTCATGTCCTCTGCCATGGCGGATACAATCAGATTGTGTTTAGATTGTATTTCCTGTTCAGTAGCCATCCAGGATTTTTGTAGTGCGTTGTTGATGCCGTCGCCATATTTGCGTATTTTGTTCATACCAGCCATCTAAATGGAAGAATATATTATTACAACTCCAAACAAAAGGTCACCTAATATTAGACCATAAATACTAGAAACTAATACGTCATTTAACGTAACAGTATACGTGAAGAATCTCAACTTGTTGTATATTTTGTATATAATGATTAAAGCGTCTCATTCGTGTCAACACGCTACTAATATTTTTCCTCCATAGTTTCAATATAATGAGTTGAAAAATTGAAGAAGTACAAACCTTAACCATTTTTAACAAATCTGGATTCCAGTGGATACGAGTGTGAAGGATCTTGGATGTTTTCAAGCGGAGGTTGATAAGAGTATCGGATACTCTCTGATTTCCAAGGTTTCTAAACACTTCAGCAGTGAGTCCACTTTCATCTGCTAGTTTGGCATTCACGTGCAGGACATTCTGTGGATTTTCTGTAAAAGATGGAATTCTAAGGTAATACGGTCAAAGCATTAAAATGATTCTCAAGATATCAAAAATAATAATTTGTCAAAAGCATCGTCCTGTATCCATAAAGTTACGTTTTTTGTTTTAAATTGTGTCAAATCTGGAGTAAAAGTTACACTGAAACTTTCATTTAAACTGATATCAAACTAATTTTTTCTTACCAATATCATAGTTCATGTTAACGTCCATGCTGACATCAGATGGGTCAAGGACGAACTCTGCACTAATTGGTTTATCATTATCGTACATGTTCTTGATGGACAGTTTATATGGAGCAGTTGTTTGTACATGTCCCTGCATATTTATTGACTTGATTGGTGATGCAAGCTGAAAAATATTTTGACAATAAAAACTTTTTAATAAAGAACGTCAGTTAAATATTTAATAGAATTCAGTAATTAGTTAGAAATAGAGGTTTCAATTCATCTCTACATTTCAACTGAAAAATATACTAATTTGTAAAGGTAGTCAGAGTGAAAAGCAGATTCAACCGGATATTTGTTGTTGCGATGCATTATGGTTCTTATTTTACCTAGTGTCAACAGTTTATTTGAAAATTTCAACTTATACTTCACAAAAATAACTAAAGTAAATCATATTGCAATAAAGAATATGGTACTAACTTCGACCTTCAGTGTTTTCTTTAGGTTATCAATTTCACCCATTAGTCCAAAATTCCTGTTGATCCTGTCTGCTGTTTGGTAATTAAAATCGACGGAAGCCATTTTCTTATCAGCAGACGTCTCTAAGTGTGATGTCATTTCTACGTCAACTGTTGTGTATGGGTGTTTAATGCCGACATTGAAGCTGTAGTTTGTGTCAGTACCAGACGATCGATCCTCCAGTCTTGAGGTTAATACCAAGGTCTTCATAGCATCTCTGGAGTATTTCAGTTCCGTTTTCCCGTCGAAAATGATACTTCCCTTATTTAATTGAACCTGAGAGTCAAGCTTGACATCCTAGAAAAAAGATATTTCTTTATTTAATTGGACTTGAGAGAATAAGGTTTTTACACCCACGAAAATAGATTTCCATTACTTAACTGGACACGAGAGTCAAGTTTCAAGTTCTAAAAAGTAATTTTAATGAAAGTTGCTCCTTGTTCATATGTTTCGGGATTTACAATTAACTGCAGAAATAGATCCTAAGTCAAAGATTCAAGTTGAGAATTATTCACGTATTGGGTATCAAAGGATAACACTGAAAAACGATTTTTCTTTAAAAGTTCTGATATGATCAATGATGTAATTTGAATTACTATCACTAGGTCGATATCACAGCTGGTGGATTGTTAGTCCTCGATGGTATCATCCGCCGAGTAGCCACTTCTTCTGTACTGACATGATTTATTAGATACACATTGTTTGAAATTAACAGTTTATACATTTTGTAATTTTGTTAAAAGTAAGGTTTCAATTCCCTCAGGAAAGTTGACCTTACCAAGATTTTTTATGTTCTCTTTAAGCCTGTATTGATTTTTGTGCTCCCAATGATTTGATATTTTTGGCTTTCCAAATTTTTGTCCATGAGCGTACCCAATCAAGGTTAATCCGTAATTCGTATGCCGTAAAACTGGTATCTGTAATTTTGAAATAATACGCATTTGTGGTATTGAGTAAAAACAAATGAAGCAACTGTATCCAACCCAAGATAAGTATAACTGTCTTACCTGTCCTATACTCGGCATCTCAAGAATTATGTTGGCATCTAGACCATTATCACTTGGAGTTATGTCCCCTTTTACAGCGATCTTCTTTGTTTGATCACGGTCAGCATCCCAATAGAAGGAACCAGTTACCATCTTAGAACCAAGACGATTCTGAATTCCATTGGAAAACATGAGGGATCTACTAGGAAGACGGAATTTCATGCTGGTGTCTTTGTTGTCATCAGTGTGTTTGCAGTCATAGTTGTATCCAAATACATTTGCGTCATCCACAGTAACATCAAATGCGACCATGTCATTATACTTAGAACTTTCCCATTCTCCTCTGAATCCTAGAGTCTTTGACGGATGAACAAGTCTCAATGCTAAGTTACATTTACCATTACTGTGACCGTAAATAGCCTCCATGTTAACACTGCTATCGGCTTTGTCAGTGTTCCAATTCAAACTGATGTCAGTGTTCAATCTCGATGAATCAACGTGACCACTAAAACGGAAGTTCATCGGTCTAGGATGTCTGCTTACTAAGGACACGGTGTGTTGTTCGACAGTTGTGTATGAAGTGTCGATGTCCAAAAGTCGGTTGCCATTATATTCTACGAACACAGACTGCATGTCAGTTGAATATTTATTTCCGAGATTAATAGTCATACTTCTCATAGCCGTAAATGGTGTAGCGATAGACAGTGATGACTTCAACTGTTTTCCATTCAAAATCTCAGACACATCACAAGAAGCATCGACCGAAATTATGTCATCCTTGTTCCATGATGTTTCCAAATGGCTTTGATATTCGTTTCCTTGATTCTGGTTTACAACAGAAATACGAAGATTTTCGAAATTCTGAATTCCTGTCGCAAGGATGGCAGTTCCCTCCATATCAACAGGTGAAATATATCTAAGATGGACCTCAGAGTTAATTGGTTTCATAAAGGAAGTTATAAGCTCGAAAGTTACACGCAAATCTTTGATATCGCCAGTGCAGGACAAATTGATCTCAGATGTCTGGAATCTTTTAAACGGTGTTCTTAATTCGATTCTAGCTGTCATTGGTCTGCTTTGTAAATCGACTATACCAGATAATTTTGCAGATTTTCCGTTGAAGCTGAAAGTGGTATCAAGATCGTAAATCATATTTTGCTTTTCTAATTTTCCTTTGAAAGACAAGGTCCTTAGTTGTTTAAATGGCGTTTTTAAATCAATATTAAATGACTTTGGAGAAAATTTTATATCGCCGATCATTTGGACACCGGTAGAGCAAGTGTAGTCTGTGAAAACGGCCAAACTCTTGTCAAAGTCATGCTTGTATATCCATCTCATTAATTCGTGACCTTTCATTGGAGTTTTTACTTCTGCTTTGATGTCCATCTTCTTGAAGTTCTTATTTAGGAAGCTGAAGTTCATCTCGTACGTCTTTTCTGGTGCTACTGTAACTATTCCGGATGTTGTCATGTAGTTACGTTTCCCAGTATGCTTCAGAAGAGCAGATACTGATTTTGTGGACTTGAATGGTGTTTCAACTTTCATCATGACCTCAAAGGAAGGGTGGTTCCTATAGGATGTTTCCAGAGATATTTCTTCATTATCAACTTTCCCACTTATTTTGGAAGTGAAGTCGTTGAAGCTTTTCTTACCAGTAATCTCTACTTCCGCTGTTTTTGTCAAACCTGCGACGTTAACATTAAGAGTCGACTTAATTTCTGCTGACTGAAGTTCTCTGATGCTGGTAATGGTGTTGGATGAGATGTAATTATTGCTACCAATGGAAGCGCTAATAGAGGATGACGACTTTTTCCAGCTCCCAGAGAAGTCATATTTCACGTTTATGTCTTCTATTATAATTGTTTTAAGCTCAATATATCCTCGAATTCCATTTTTTGCATGAACATGTTCAATGGTTAGATCAAAGATATTTTCTCTGTCGAAGGAAAGGTCAGAAGAAAGATGGAAATTTGTAGGGTTGTTATTGAGGTTCAGACTGAAAGCAATATCTCTATATCCTTCAACTGGCGTCTTCAAATTGACCTTGACTGAAAAAGGGGAAATCTTCTCAAGAACGGCATCGAATTCTATTCCTTTTGACCCAAATTTACTGTTGAATTGCACTGTGGTTTTCCTAATGTCACTTTCATAGAGAAAGGTAGCAGACATCTGCTCAAATCCTTCCACTGGAGTTTCAATCGTCATCTTTGCGTCAACTCCATTATAAGTAACAATAGAAATTTCGCCATTTAAATTCTTTGAGTTGTATTCTGCATTTAAAAGGACAGAAAATTGATTTTGAGCTTTTCTTCTGGTGATACTAATGCTGCTATCATGGACAATGTCTCCTGCTACCTTTATCTGCAGAGAGCCACGCAGAATATTTGAATTGGTTTGAACTGTTGGTGCCATTTCAATATCATCTGTATATGGTGAACTCAGTGCAAATTTTACCTCGTAGTCATCTGAAAATTCAACCACGGCTTCCGTTGATATCTTTCTGCTGTTGTATTGAACTTCCAGGTCGACACCATATTTTGAATCAGTTTCAGTCATGTGGTATTTAACAGCCAGTTTTTGGATCTGGTTTTCCCCGTATGATAAATCTACATTGGAACTAAATCTTCTTGGTGTCCCATCGAAAGAAAATTTTATATTGACATCTTTTGTGAACGGTGATTTCAAAGTAACCTGTGCAGCATTTTTGTCTGCTGAATCGTATGAGCCATCAATAGACACTTCCTTGCCATTGTAAGAAGCGGTAGCGGATGTTGAAAAACTATTCAGGTTTCCAAACATATTATTCCTAGCCAGAATTTCATGTTGTTTAGCACCATTATAATCAATCTGAAGTTTGGAATTAAAGTCTTTTAGAGTACCATCATGCATCAGAGTGATAGCAATATCATCTGTCCATGGTGATTGTAAAATCATGTGACCACTGATTCCAGATGTCATATCAAATTTTGTTTCTGCTGAACACTTTTTGCTGTTGTACATTGCTTCCAAATTTAAGTTGAATTTCTTAATGGATCCGCTGCGTTTGAAACTGACATCAATATCATGTTGCAGAGATCCACTGTAAGTAATTTTAGCAGACGTTTTAAAGTTTTTAGAATTGCCTCCATGAGAAAAGTCTACAACAATATCTTCTGAAATCGGTGTTGTTACTAATACCTTGCCTTTTATGTCCTTTGTAGCATCGAACGAAATGTCACTAGAGACTGTATTGCCATTGTAACTGAGAGCTGCATTGGTTCTAAATTTCATCACTGATCCAAGATGATAAAATGTCAGACTCGCGTCATGCTGCAGGGTTCCACTGTATGTGATTTTCAGACAAGTTTTGAAGTTTTTAGCAGTGCCTTCCTTGGAGAAAGCAACCACTACATCGTCGGCAATGGGTGTTTTCAGGATAAATTTTCCCTCAACGTCCTTTGTGGCGTCGAATAAAATGTCGGTGGATGTCGTCTTACCATTGTAACTGACTACTGCCTTGGTTGTAAATTTCTTCACTGATCCTTCATGCTTAAATGTTAGGCTAGCGTCATGTTGGAGAGATCCACTGTATGTGATTTTCAGGCAAGTTTTGAAGTTTTTCGGAGTACCTTCGTTGGAGAAGGCAACAATTACATCTTCGAAAATGGGTGTTTTCAAGGTAAGTTTTCCCTCTATATCGTTTGTAGCGTCAAATGAAACATCAGCGGATGTTAATTTGCTGTTGTAACTAATTGCTCCCTTGGTGGTGAATTTCATCATTGATCCATCATGGTTAAATGTTAGGCTAGCATCATGTTGAAGAGATCCACTGTATGTGATTTTTAGGCACGTTTTAAAGTCTGTAAAGGTGCCTTCATTGGAAAAGGCAATGACCATGTCATCGGTAATAGGTGTTTTCAATGTAATTTTTCCCTCTACATCGCTTGTGGCGTCGAAGAAAATGTCAGCTGATGTCATCTTATTGTTGTACTTCAATGCACCACTAGTTGTAAATTTCATCATTGATCCAGCATGGTTAAATGTTAGACTAGCGTCATGCTGGAGGGATCCGCTGTATGTAATTTTCAGCAAAGATTTGAAGTCTGTAGGAGTACCTTCGTTGGAAAAGGTAATGATTACGTCATCAGCAAAAGGTGTTCTAAATATTACTTGTCCCTCTACGTCATTTGTGGTGTCGAATGAAACATCAGCGGATGCCAATTTGTTGTTGTAACTAATTGCTCCCTTGGTTGTAAATTTCATCATTGATCCGGCATGGCTAAATGTAAGGCCAAAATCATGCTGCAGAGATCCACTGTATGTGATTTTGAGATCGGCTTTGAAGTTCTTATAGGTGCCTTTTTGGGACAAGGCAACAATTATATCGTCGGATAAAGGTGTTTTTAATATCATCTTGCCTTCTATGTCATTTTTGGCGTTAAACGAAATATCTAAGGAAGCCATTTTACCATTGTAGTCGATTTCACCACTTGTCGTAAATTGCATAAATGAACCCACATGGTTGAAGGACATTCTGATTTCATGATTTTGTTTTCCATACGACATTTTTCCTGATGATCTGAAAACGGTCATAGACCCTTCATGGTTGAAAGATAAAAGGAAGTCAGAAGTAAACGGTGTCTTTAAAGTAAATCGCCCATCCATGTTTCTATGCGAGTCAAACTGGAGTTCTGCAATTATCTTCTTGTTGTTATATCTAGCGTCTAATGTGGACTGGAAGGCTGTAAGATCACCATTAAAGCCAAATTTTCCAGAAACTGATTGTCCATTGTATACAGCTTCAGCTGCTGATTTGAAGGAGTTGGGGTCCTGGATAACAGAAATTGTTACTTCTAATTCATGTTGTTTGGCTCCTTTATAAGATAGTTGAGACAGTGATCGGAAGTTTCTAAAATCATCATTTGAAGACGTAGCGAAAATGATGTCTTCTGTAAATGGAGTTTGAATAGCAGCATCAATTTGTATACCATTGGTGAAGTCTGCTACGGTTTGGCCGGATACTTTTTGGTAACCATAAGACAACTCGGAACTTGATTTGAAGTTTTCCTTAGTACCATCATGAATGAGTTTGAACATAATATCTTTTGTGTATGGCGTTTTCATGGATGCTCTGATATCTACACGATCATCAGTGATAACAGTCAAATCAGCTTCAGCCACTTTGCCGTTGATAGTTACTTCTCCATGACTGTCGAAATTTGTCATGACACCAGAATATCTTGTCAGTATATCCGCCTGTCTGAAAGTGGTAAACGGTGTTCGAACAGATAGGGATGCCTTTGTGACATCGTCTACTGAATATGTGGCATCAGCTGTGATCTTTTGTTGGTTGATTCCAGCTTCGAAGTGACCATTAATGTTACTCAGTGGTCCAGTCTTTGAAAACAGAACGTATATCGCCTTTGCTGATTTGAATGGTGTCGAAATAGTGAGTTTTCCAGATACATCAGGTTTAGTTTGCATCTGTGCCTCCATGAGTATTTCGTCTTTCCCGTAAGATGCTTGGAGTTTTGCTTTTTTGTTAAACATTACTCCTTCAATCTCCATGGATGCCTGTAGTTTTGGTACTTTTAGAAGTTTAATTGCTACAGTTCCAACAGTATTACCTTTGTGGCCAAAAAGTGCATTAGCATCAAGAATTATTTGTTTTCCATATGTAATAGTAATATCAGACTTCATTTTGCCTTCGTTCTTGTGCATGATATTAGCCTTCAGTGTATCAGAATATGGAGTTTGTATGATCAATTGTCCCTCTACACCACCGAGTGAGTTAAATGTCATATCAGCAAAACTCTTCTTCTCGTTGAACAGTACATTAGCCCTAGAACGGAAGTTATTTAGGCTTCCACTCTGCGTAAAGGATATTTCTGTATTTGGGTAGCTGGAGAAAGGTGTGGCAATCTTAATTTCACCAGAGAGTTGTCCAATTGAGTTAAATTTAGCCTCAGCCGTTACTTTATTGTTTTTACTTGTGGCAAGATTGAGTTTTGTGTTGAAGTTAGACCATACACCTGTGTGAGAGAAAGAACCGCTCATTCTTTCGTATCCTTTATATGGTGTTGTGACGGTAACTATTGCACTTCTTGTTGGTTTGTTTATCAAGAAGTCGGCAGATATCGTATCTTTCTTGAAGTATGTCACTTCAGCGTGAGATTTGATCTTTGTTTCTGTTTTCTGATGAGATAAAGAAGCCTTAACATTTTTGTATCCGACGAAAGGTGTTTTTACTGCTATTAGGACATCAATATCGGGTTTAACAGCGAACTTAAGATCTCCGGAAATTATGTTTTGTTTTCCACGAGCAACTTCAGCATGACATTTAAAGTTAGATAATCGTCCTTCGTGGGAAACGGCAGCATTCATTTTCTTCCATCCTGCAAAAGGTGTTTCTATGGAGGCCTGCCAATTGAATTTTGATCCAATTGACGTTTTCATACTTCCTATGATGGCTTCTTTTCCCCTTTTAATGTTGGCGTCGCACTTGAAATTCTTCCATGTTCCTTCATGTTTTACATTGGCGACAATCTTTTTGTAACCTTTGAATGGCGAAACGAATAGCAAAGTGGCTTTCATTACTTTGGCTAAGCGGAAATTAAAATCAGTTGTGATCTTCTGTTTTTTACTGTAGATTAGGTTCACCTTGTTGCGGAAGCTGGTAAGTTTTCCTTTGTGTGAAACTGTCATAATGATATCATCGAATGACGGGGATGATAACTTAACGGAACCCTTAAGACGTTTGCCAGTAATTAATGCAATATCGGCGGATGCTGGCTTCATTTTACCATAGGTATATTCAACATGAGATTTCAGATTCTTGAAAGATCCTGCATGATTGAATGAAGCCTTAAGGTCATCCATAAAGGGTGATTTCACTGTCAATGATCCTTGCATTTTAGCAAGATTTTTAAATGCAACTTCCATTTGATGTGGTTGTCCTTTTTTAATCTGTGCCTTGATGAATGAGGAAAACTGTTTTTTGTCTCCTTTGTGACTAATCTCTATCGACATTTTGTCCATAGACGGACATTTGTATGACAGAATTGTTTTGAAGTTGGCCTTGTTGTTGAAGGTAAAATCAAGAATATGTTTCTTGTTTCCCTGATACTGTAGTTCACCATGAGTCTCCAAGGATGGATATTGGCCTTGGTGGCGGAATAACATGCTTATTGGATTAGTGTATGGACTTTTAACTAAAATGGATCCCTCCTTTATTGCAGCATTTTGGTAGGACGAATCAACAGAATAAACCTTTCCTTTGGGATATTCAAGTCTTGTAGAGTATGAAAGACCAGAATCATCCTTCTTATGATTGAAGGAAACTGAAGCATGACGGATAGATTTAAATGGTGTCTGAATTTCCAGTGATCCTTCCAAATTATCTAGCTGAATTTTGTGGTTGGTTTTTACCGTTATAAACTTAGATGGCAGGTACTCGATGTTAGCAATCGTTCTAGTAGATCCTCCCGTCTGTTGACTAGAGACGGTTATTTGACTGTATGGAATAGCTTCAAATGGTGTTTCTACTCGGAGGTTTCCGTCGACTCCGCCATATGTATTTAGGGCGCTCGATACCAGGAATCTCTTCGCAATCGGTTCTACCTCAACACTACCCAAATATGAAAATGACCTGCGGTCTCCCTTACCTTCTAATACTGAGTGTATTTTCTTCACGGAGGTGAATGGTGTAGTAATGGACGTTGTAAATACGAAAGCGTCGTCCCAACGGAATCTGTTTTCAAGAGTCATTTTCTTTCCGTTTGAATATTGAATTGAACCTGTTGTAAGAAGAACTGCATTTGCCTTATTCTGTTTTATATCAACAACAGCATCTTTGGTAAATGGTGTTGATATCTTCAGAAAACCAACAGGGTAACCAGTGGTCATATCAGCAACGGCATTAGCGTGAATCTTCTTCTTATCCCATTTTAAAGTGATTGATCCTGCTTTTCTGATACCAAACTCACAGTCAACATCTGCTACGTACACTGTACCTTCTGGACAGGTGTATTTGACAAAGGAATTGAATCCATTGTTTTTATTTGAATGCTTGAGAGATCCAGACATAGTTCTCATGTTGCTGAAAGGAGTTGAGATCTGCAAGCTTCCTTCAGCAAGGTCTTTCTGTAACATATGACTAGTCTTCATATTAATGATCTGCCTAGGTAGGTATTCAATGGTAAGTTCAGATGAAGTCATCCTGGATGATGGTTTGCTAACAAGTGTCACCTGACTATATGGTATTTGTTGGAATGGAGTGTCTATACGGATCTTGCCATTTATTCCGTTGATGGAGTGCCACTCAGAAGACAATTGCATCTTTTTCATCCATGGCTCAATTTCAATGCTAGCTATTGCCTTAAACGATTTGATATGTCCTTGCATTTGGAGAGCAGATTCAAGTTTCTTGATGGATTCCAATGGAGTAGCAACTGACATCTTTATCATTTTAGTATCGTCCCATCTAAATATGTTCTCAACTGCGATCATTTCCTTCTTTCCATACTGAATAGAAGAGGATGTGACCATTTCACCGTCTTTAGTTTGGTCAAAGCTGAAAACTATATTTTTTGTGAATGGTGAAATAATTTTTAGTTTTCCATTTTGAGTATTTTCTTTTCGGTCGAATATACCAGTAACATCGATTTCTTTGTCATTAAGCTTCATATTTAATTGGCCAGACATTGGGAAACGTGCATAATCAGCATCGGTTGTCATTTGGAGCGAGAGGTCCGATACCTTCAAGATCTGCTTAGCTGTTACTTTACCATCTTCTCTTTTATAGCTAAGAGCCATAGATGACATTACGTTACCATTACTAGAAATTGTTATGGTGCTGTCAATGAATGATGGTCGGTGTTCATGGTTAACATTCAACAGAATATCATTCCACATCGGAGATTTTATCTTCAGACTCACGGACATTCCACCTTGTGGGAGTGACATTGCTTGTCTTCCATTTAAGTCAAATCTGTAAAGATTATCTCCAAAGTTAGAGCTGATACTTGAAACAATTTCGTTGTTGGTGAGACTGTGATCCCAACTAGCATCATATTTGGTCTCTGGTATAATCAGAACTATCTTTCCACTATTCTTGAGTTGTTTAGAGGTAAATCTGTGACTCATTTGACCTTGGTATTGATATGTCTTTCCATTGTGTTCCATCACGACTGAATTATGGTATTTGTTGTCGGATGATTTATGGTTGATGTTTAGTGATGCTGTTTCTAGGCTTGGAATCGATGACTTGATGCTGATAACAGCTTTTACATCGGATGTGTCTGCTGTTTCTTGGTTTGTGTATTCTATGTCTAATTGCATTTTCTCTTTGTTCAATTCGGTTTTCAACATCGACTTCAGGTTACCAGTGAAATCATGATCAATTTCCAAAAACGAAGATTTGTATGCTTTAAATGGAGTTTTCACCTGAAGTATTCCATGGAATTTATCAGCAGAAATTGGTTTGTCAAATTTCACAGAGACTGAAACTTTGCTGGATTTTTCCAAGGAAAAGTCTATATTATTTTTGTACTCCTGGTCGTTTGACAGGAGATCGTAATTTAGTTTCAGCAGACGATAACCATCAATCGGTGTCTGCATGCGCACTGATCCTGATTTAACAACGTCATCTTTGTTGGAAAGATCAACATCAATAGTGACTTGTTCTTTTCCTGCCACTGACAAATCAAAATGGCTTTGCGTATTCTTTTCGACCTGATGATTGTAGTTCATGACCAGATTCTTAACTGGATTTTCGGTGGTAAATTTAGCATTTATGTCACGAGGACTTCTGTATTTTATGTCACCTTCAAGTTTTATTCTTTTCGATGTATCTTTATCAGCATCCCATTTAACATCAATTTTTCCGATATACTGTGGATGAATTTTCTGTGCCTCAATATCAGCAGTAATACGCCTTGTAGCGACCTTCAAGTCACCGGAGATGCTTATCATAGTCTTTGGTTTATACTGAGTAGAAAATGCAAGGGCATAATTCTTCCCAATCTGCGCACCCAGCCTAAGGTCACGTGGGCTCATATTAAGTTGACCTGCTAGTTTAAATGGCTTTCTTCCTGGCACCGTAATGTCATTAGTAATTTCATATTCCGTATCCGACATGCGCCTTATTGCTGATGACACAGCGGTCTTCTGTTTCCCGATTTTGGCAGAAAAGTCATTTTGATATTTTTGCTTATTTTGTTGAATGAAGACATTAGACACGGAGAATGATTTGTCATTCCATGAAAATGAACTTCCGCCGGAAACAGATGTTAATTTCCTAGTTTTATCTTTCAGGAAAACTGATGCGGTGAAAGTGTGCTTTGTACCGACTGACATTGAGATACTGGTATCCAGTGACTTCTTGTTGTGTGTGTGGCTTCCTTTGACTTTTATGTCTGTTCCCTATAACATAATATTTGAAATAAATAAATTGTTTTGACAAATAAAACATAAAAGATACGGAAAATGAAAGAAAGAATACAAAAGAGGTACACAAGTAATCAAGCTTTATATTTCATCACGAAATATCTATCTAGCCATATTAACAAGACAACATATTTGCATTTATATTCAAAGCTATTTATAAATTAAAGATTCAGTTGCTTTTCTTTTCATCCATTGGATGTCCAATTTATTACCGCTGTACGTAGCTTGTATTTAATTTATATTTAGAAATCCCAGTTTTTGTAATACACTGAGTTCAGACGTTGACTTTTTATAATTGTCTTTAGCTAATCAAAAAGCTCACCGATTCTAGGTGTTGTAGTTGTGCATTAATGCTAACGTCACTGGCTCTCCATGCTAATTGATGTTTCACCACCGACGACAGAGTTATCTTTTTCTTGAGATCTTTCTTGTTTGCACCATACTGAGCATTGAAATTTGTCTTGGTGAGCTTGGCGTTTGTAAGGAAGTCCATTCCAAGATTAAGGTTCAGATGAGGTCTCTTTTTGAAGTTAAGAACACTGTTGAAAAAAGCGCTATGGTTAATGTAGTAATCAAGTCACTCTTATTCTATGGACGTGCGGGTTATTGTAGGACATTAAATAGTAATATAATAATTAAACAAGTAATTCAAGCAGAATTAAGCACATTATTGCTAATACAGATATAACGACTTGGAAAGGAATGATAGCACATATTTTCGTGTCTTATTTTTTATTTACATGGAAAAAAGAAGAAATTTTTGTTTTTTACTTCATCTTCCTTATTTTAATTTTGTTATTAACCTCAAATCTGAGCCTACCCATTGCCTTTCACTGCTGTTGCTTTCTTTGTTTTCTTCATGATGACCTTGGTATTCATGGTAATTTTGTCACGTGCAACACGTGGTATGATGTAATCAAAAGTAGTCCTGGTAACGACGGAGGTTGGTTTTATCATCAGATTTGATCTTCCTTTAGTTGTCAGAATTGGTGTTTGGATGTTCATTTTTGCCTGGTAGCGAGACAATTTGGCATTTCCGGTGTCTCTGATTTGCACTGAAATTAGTTATGAAGCATTTTTATATTTATCTTGTTGATGATTGTAGAACGTGATATTTACGTAGGAAAACTATTGATATACAGCTATATTATCAAACATTGTTAAGCACAAACTCAAAATGTAGGTTCCCGTATACCAAATGCTATCGTAATACATTTATGACATCGCTGATTGGTACATGTGTACAGTTTTGTAATATACCAGTATGAACGTTCCTTTTTAATAGCACATTTTCTACTTTTGGGATATATTGGATTAAGTTTGAAAATCAATGATATATTCAAAAGCTTCATCATATATTAACTTACCGAAATATTTCATCGGAGTACGTGTCAATCCAGTCATTGTAAGATCTACATTGATGGCTTTCTTAAATTTGATTTCCACAGAACCACCAAGACCCAACAGCACTTTGGCTGGAGTTCTGATGGATACAAACGGACTGTATTTATTTGACTTCTTTGTTTGTAATGTCTGCATCCTGGTCTCAAAGCTATATTCCTCTTTCTTGTTCATGACAACACTGCCTTTTATTGACTTGATGATTTTCTTACTGAGCATGGTCACTACAATTAAAGCAAAACATAAGTCATCCGTTCATATAACATGAAAGCAAAGAATTATTTCATAAGAACTGTTCTCGGTTTAAACTCTAAAAAGAACAATACCTTAGAGACGTAGTACAAACAAATCATTTATTTTACCCTAGTCATTGCAGTAGATTTATCCCTGAATTTGGCCGCAACGCTATGTTTTTCCCTTCCTTTTAAAAGTGTCTGCCCTTGACTTTCTAAATGTATAAATTATTTCACTCATGCCTTAGCCTTATTACTTATGCCAGATAGAAAAGTTTTATAATATATATATTATTTTTCAGAACAACTTTCTGAAATAAGTTGACTTACATCTGGCATTGATTGGATCTTGTGATATTCCAAGGACGGTTATTCCAGCATCCATGGTTTTTCCAGCCAAATATTCAATGGTTCCATCAACTTTAATGTTATCTCTGTCTGGTATTATTATTTCCATAGACGGTGTATAAAACCATGAAGAAGATTTCTTCTTGCTGCCCAACTCTGCTTTCAGTGAGTATTCCCTTTGGTCAACACGTAGCTTTCCATTTACTTGTCTCTGTACTGTGTTAATGGCTCCTAAAAATAATCATGACTACACTTTTTTGAATAATGTATATGTTACTTAATACTTCCAACCCGCAATCTGTAAACACACAAGTCTCTGTCAGTGAAGGCCGTATCTTCAGTGTCTAACATTTCAGATATCCGTCTTATGAAATAATATGACATGCCAGCTTTTCAATGAAAATCACATTTCTCATCCGCACTTATCACAAAGCGAAGGAGTGCTAGCCCCATTTTAAACTAAGATACAGCCAATTTCTACCGAATAAACAGTGTTTATTGAAGTGGTCACTGTACAAATCCCTTAAAAACAAACGTGATAAATCAGATGAAGAAAATAAGTAATTTGTGTTTTACTCTATCTCATCCTATTATACTAAAACAAACAAATCTGAAACAGTTGCAATTCCAGTAAAATAACGTAATGCCGTATAAATAATTACTTTTGCGGGACCAAAATTTTCCGAAAATGTTTAAAAAATGGGATATATTTATTTTCGCGGTAAGAACATTTCGCGAATTTGTGTAATACACTTTGAATGTATGTTAAATTTTCGCGGACATTATTTCTCGCGTATGAAATATCCTCACGAAAAAAAACCAAAATTTAGATACCAACGAAAATAACTACTTATACAGTATACTGATGGACGTACTAACCGTTAAAACTGGCCTTTTTCCATGGTGATAACATTACCATTTCAATGTCCTTGTTTTTCTGGTCAAGATTAAAACCAAGTTTCATTTCTCTATCAACCTTGGATCCCGGTGTGTTAAAGCCAATATTTGCAATCACTGTGGTCTTTGTCTGAAGTGGAAAAGAATCACTCAAGTCATCAAAAATAAAAGAAACCATAGACTGTTAGCTATCTAACTAGACCCCAAAAATATTGAATCAATTAGAAATCTACTTAATAACTTGTTTTCGCCTGTTTGATTTTTGGATTTTATTAATTTTATTATGTATAATTACAGATAAATTATATCAAAAGAGAAAGAAAAACATTGGTATTGACAACCTATGAGACTTATTCAGAAAAAAAGACTAACAATGATCGTTTATATCATGGTATGGTCGGTTCGTCAGTTTTAGATATCTTAGTAGTTATACCTTGACAAACTTGTATTCCATCTTGTAGCTTGAATGAGTGTCTCTCTTATACAGCGTTACTCCTCCATTTTCTGGCCCTGTTAGTGGGAAATATGGAGCATCAGTCTTCAAAGATGCATTTGGATATGATATCTCACCACACAGTTCAAAGCCAGTTACATGAGACATTTTGTCACCAGTACAAAGTTTTTTCGTCTGTCTGTTCTGTGTGACCATTTTTTGTTCACGAGTCTCGTCACCATGGACAGTGAAAAATGATGTTCTGCAAAATAAATATAAGCCATCCGATTAACAATTAATACAAAGCGATGCAATCAATATAAATATTGAAAACAATTTGAAAGAACAAATAAATGTTCAATGTAGCCTTTGTAATATATATTCATTTCTGTCACCAACAAAAGTTTAATGAATTGTACTTCTTCAATCCTTCTATGAATACAAGTACATTTCAAATTAATTTTTTTTATCAGTCACCTCACAGCAATAATTGACATGTTACTTAAATATCTTTTCGCAATCTATTTGGAGTACTTACTTTGCTTCAAATATTTCCATCTTATTATCTGGAGTGTTCCATTGAGCACTGAAGACATGTTCATTCTTAAGTTCAATGTGACCTTCTAGAGCCGTGGCTGAGTTTACAGAGGATACCATCTTCATGCCTGCTTTGGTTACAAAAGCATCAACACTCATCAGACTGGAAACTTCTACAGCACCACTAAAAAATATAAATCAAGATTCTTTTTATTTAAACTAAAAGTTTTTATTTAGTTGTTCACTAAGACACACAAACTTTAATATATATATCAATCAAATTTATGTATACTATCTTAATCAACAATGACTTTGTTTAATGCAATGGTTGTATCGACGTAATTCAAATGAAATAACTGCGCTGACATAATAACAACAATGAAATAGCTGCACTGACATAAAAACAACAAGGAAATAGTTGATCGACATGAATGTACTATTTCAATGAGAAAACGGACAAATCTAAAAATCTTTTTACCCCTGAAGGATAGAGGAAAGTCTTCAGGCAAGAAGTTGTTGAGATAATGGTGACCAAACAAAAATAAAAGATATCATTATCTAACAGGCCTGGTAAAACCTGGATACATGTGGTAAAAACCGTATTTTTAATCCCAAAATTCAAAGACAAATGTTCAATCTTCGAATTATCAAACGCTTACGTGATTCAACAGGTCAATCCTCTTATTGTCAACTACCTTCATTGTCCGAAGGATTATATTATATTTACATTTAAACATTTTGTTTGACCGTCCACTATAAGGAAAATTTATCGCCGCTGACTGCGAGATTACTGGTAAACATCATACAGAAGCTTTATGTTGGATGGACCTTTTTGCAAAAAATAATATTTTTGTCTGCAGCTTTACTGCATATTGGTTTTAAGATGTAAGCGACATATTTAAAATGGACCCACGATACTTGACAAAACTCCAATTTCAAGTTTTCGTCTATCTTTAACAATCAAAACGTTTTCTGAAATTTTCTTTTTCTGATTAAAGATTATTAGCTTAAATAGTTCTATAAGTATAATAAGAAAAGGAAAATGATTTCTTTTGTACATTGGTTTTGTTCTGAACATAACATAAACTGGCATACTCAGTAAATTGCTGTTATTATTAAATAAAACTCTCGAGTAGATGTAAATATTATTACCTGGGTTTAATTTTTCCGTTGATAGCAATGCTCCTTGGCTTAGAGCTAAATTGTCTCAGGTCAATTTTGCCAGATGCTTGGAGGTCGATGGTTGCACTTCCGTCGATACTAATGTTGAGTGGGAAACCAGAAATAGTTGGAATGACAACACTAGTGTCTAGGAACATGAAACTCTGCGTAAATGAATAATCTTGTTCCTTGGCCAGATTGATGATGAAGTCAAGGATGTTGAAGTTCTTCCCTTCAATCAGGGTCTTAATGTCATCTGAGTTCACGTACTGAAGCTCATTACCAAAGATTCTCATGTACATGCTTCCTTTTAGTTCTGTCGTTGTGCTTCCAAACTGAAATGCAAATAACAAATGGAATTTCAAATGGATTTCAAAGGACTTAGTGAGAAGATAAACAATGTAAATGGCTTCAATTTCATATCACTTCTTCAACGAATTAACACAGTGTAAATGGCTTCAATTTCATATTTTTACTTCAATGAGTTAACGTTAATTTCTAATAGAGTATTAGTTTTTATGGTCCATCTTGTAATGACATTTCTGCAAGCATACCTCAATACTAATATTAAATCAGAACTTCTAGCATTCTTTTCTTTACAAATATTGGTTATCTTTGATTTATGGTTTACCTCTTCGTTCAGTTTGTCCATAGCTTTGTTGCTTATTCCCTTTACTGAGTGTTTGACAGCATCTTTTGATTTTCCGAAATATCCTTCAGGTCCGAAGTAAGATTCAAGGAAGTATTCCAGTCCCTCTATTCTTCCACCAATCTCAAACAGATTGACTGAGTGACCGAAGAGATCAATAGTGAGGTTTGTCATTGCTGACCTTGGGAGGAATGACTTCGAAGACCATATAAGGTTGCTATCAGTGGAAGCGCCAGTGTTTATCTTTTCCAGGAAGAAAGATGCCTCATAGTTTCTGGAATACTTCATTTTCTCAAGGTTGAATTCCTTCTTTAGCATATCATTGGATAAAATGGATTTGATGCTTTGTTTCAGTGGACTTGATGTCTCCATGAGATTAGTTAGATGGCTCCAGACAAAGGATCCAACCTGGTTTACCTCTTCAGATTCCAGTGTGTTCTGAACTTTATTGAGGACAGATACTGAAGGACATACCATCAGTCCCAAGTAGGCAGCAATTCTAAGCTCAGAATCCTCGTCACGGTTAGTATATATGGTCATCAGATCATTTCTCTAAAATGAAATATTGAAGTTGTAGTAATTATCTTGACAGAAAAAAAAACCCTTTGATTTACATTTTAGTTGTATATATAGAACAAATTAAGTTTTTTATATTTCGTTGACCACTTCGATGAATTATCTCTGTAAAATGCACTATCTAGGAACTGCAGAGATAATTTGATTAAGATTCATTTGTAGGAAGACCTTGAAATATTGTGCATTTATTTGTTTCACTAGAACACAGAAATCGCCTACCCTGTAAATTACACATATTTTGTATTTTGTATGTCGCCTTTGATTATTTAATTCAATATCACATCAATTATCATGCTTGTAATCCACCCAAAATTTTGAATTTTGAAGAAAGTTATAATATTTCAAAATTTAATTTTAGAGTCTAAATCAGTAGAAATGTCTGCACTTTACTTACATTTGCATCACAAGGCATTCGACGGAATGCTTGGGCTGCTGCAAGGCGGATCTCTGTTGGATTTTCTTTTCTTGTCAAACAACTGTTTACAATTGTGACACTGCTGGGGAAACCAGCATTACCAAAGGCACGCAAGGCATGAATAATCTGCAAAACAAAAAACACTAAATTATTAGTTATGAATTTCACAAAATAAGAATCTTAAAGTTTGTGTGTTAAAGATAAAAAAAATAGATTTTTTATCTGATTATCTGGTTTTCTCGACCAGAGTTTTAAACAAAAAGAGAAAATATTCACAATTAATAATCTTACTGTTCTATATATATATATTTACAGATTCACATTTCTATGTAAGCTTCTAAATGATTTTAATTAATTCAAGTTGGTTTAAGATTGAAAATAATATCTTACGTTATTGTTGTTGTTTTTATCCCCATAACAGCCAACACCAATTTTGTCTTCCAGGCTGGACACTAGGTTAATCATGTCGAGATCATTAGCACAGGATGAAGTTTTGCAGTAGGTATTGACAAGTGATGACACTGCAAGCATGGCTTGTCCATTTTTGGTATTGGTCAACAAAGGCTGTAAATATACATTTTATAAGATAACCTTGAACAGAATTAAAACCAATATCGATACAGGATTGGAATATGAATGTAACAAGTACACTTGAGATGCATCGTCCATATCAGATATAGAACTCTCATCAGGAATGCGAAAAAAGTTTTGATTTGAATTTTCACAATATCAATCAGAAATGGATTTAATATATGAACGCTCAGATTTTCGTACCAATAAAATAGGTCTTACCTATGTTTGGACTACTTTCTATTTCCTTCGCGTCTTAATCGAAGCTACGGTTCTCATATGGTAATATTTCGTTACTTATACGTCCTGTATTTTTCTTTTAATGACCAATATTCACATCATTTGGAAATTATTAATACATGATATCACATAATTACTAATTCGTACTAATATCAGTATATGATATCTGGAATATTATTGCTTAGGAAATGAGTATGTGCTATAAATTTTTGCCATTATCATGCCATGCCCAAGAAGACATATTAAGATATAAAACTTATGATGTATTTACCTTTAGTTCCAACAGCATGTCTTTCGTTGGGCTTTGAATGAAAGCAAGACTGGTCATCCACATATCAGCTTCACTTCCGGTAACCTCGTTATTGTTAATAAGACTAGCCATCATTCGCATTGAGGCTGTAGTTCCAACCATTGGAATGGCATCCAAGAAGAATTTCCTGCAAAAACAAAACACTTATCAAAAATTTGTATAATATTTTCTACTTAAAGAAGCTATTAAAGTTGAATCTATACTTTTCTGCCCACTTTTCTTCACAAATATTCAAGAGGTGGCACAATATCGAGAACTTCCGTTTACATTTTATAGAAAAATTCTGCGCAAAAGTTGAACTGCAATTCGATATCCCAAAGAAGCAATGGAAAAAGAATGCATGTAACAAGCATTACCACACAAACGGGATTAATGTATGGTAAATATCAAGATAACAAACACACAACACACAAACGATGTGGAAATAACTTACTTGACTTTTGGGTTGTTTGGACATATTTTCCCAGAATGTACTCTCTTGTGCACTGTATCCATACTATCACCATCTAAGGTCTTCATAAGTTTGACCAGCTCACTAAATTGTCTAGCGGTGGTTACCTTTACCGAATCTTTGGCTGATTTGCATATTTCTGTCAGTTTGATAATTACATTCTTCTGTGCGTTGTCGGTATGGGTGTTGTCAAATGCGTGTTCAAATGCCAAATTTGTTCTCTTCCCAACGGAAACTGAAATGAAAATCGAAACATTAAATGTCATTGTACATCTGATAAACATATGGTCGCGTTTGAATCTTATTTATAAACCTAAAAGAATTATCAACAATCTCCAAATTCAGGAAAGAATAATTCTTAAACAATGGATTGTATTTAGATTGCAGAAAAAGACGTATAACAAATGATTATCTTGTAAAGTTTTAGCAGTACTTCAAAAATATCTACAGTCATGAAGACGAACGTTTGATTGTACTAACTTGACGTTGGACGACTTTGGCTCTCGCTGACGTATTTAAGAGTTTGTGTAGTGTCTGTGACAGCACCACTGGATTCACGTGATAATGGTCTAAGAATATGTTTTTCCTCACAATTGCTACTCTGTAAGATACCAGCTTTGCTAATACCCTGTTGACATTCGTGTGTGCTTTTGACCAATGGCAAAGATTGAATCTCCTGTAAATGGAACATATAATCATGCTGAATACTGGGAATAACGCATATATATATATATATACTGTTTACCGTAAAGTAAAAGATATCTATATAGAATAAACTATTGCAAAATAATTTGGGCAACTTTTATGTTAATTGAACAGCCGATGAATTGAAAGGCAGTTTTGAAACTTTGGCCCGAAAGATTTACAACCTGGCTGATACTAAAAATAATTCTGGAATTCTTTCTCCAACTTACAAACCCTCAAACGTTTTAAAGATTTACAACCTGGCTGATACTATAAATAATTCTGGAATTCTTTATCCAACTTACAAACCGTCAAAAGTTTAAAATTAACATTAAATTCCAAATTCTGAAATGCCTTTCTTGCCTTCACCTTAACTTATAATAATATTTGATAACCATCCTGCTTTACATACCAACGGGAAGCTCAAACACAGATTTTGGAATGTGTGTTATTGTAATCAATGCAATCTATCTGTGGTTTATGTAATATTACTTACAGATGGTACTCTGTAAGGTGTCCCTTGCATGGCTGTCTTGTAACCATGACGATCTACACATGCTAATGTATTCTTGCTCTTCTTGATGGTCATAGTGTACCATCCATTTGAAGCCAAAGAGTAATTTACATCACAACTTCCGGTCACATCCATCTGTAATAAAACGTACAGACTGTTTTAGGAAAAGTAAAACGTTTTGACTATGATATATATTGTTCAGGAAATTTATTATTGTCAAACAGATAATGAGTTCTCTAATTAGTTTTCTCCGAAAAAAAAACATGTCGCTAGAATTGTCTTCTTCTCTATATAAGCCATCCCAATAGTTCAATAGCTAATACTAACCTCTTTTGTTTTCTGTTCTTGACTGAAGTCATCCATGGAGTTTTGAAATGCAGAGATAATTGCTCGTTTGATGTTAAGAGCCCATGTCTGCTCATTGTCAGATGGACAAAGTTCATCAATACGGCCATCTTGGAATGAGAACATTAGCCGATTTTGTTCCAGACTTTTCTTGAACTCTCCACTAGTGTCAGCATTGCGTCTGGTGGTGGGTGATTTGGGGTCCAATTCTTTAAGTTCTACGTCAGAGACCTATTAGAAATTAAAAATTTGAGATTAACGGAAATATAAAATTTTGTGCTTATAACTGTAATATTAGAAAAGAAAATAATTTTCGTGAAGTAACTATTCCATTTTAATGTTCAACAAATCTTTGATAATAAAGTTATTTGTACCTTGCCACGCAGATTTGGTGGTACATACTTCATGAACTTCGATGTAAAGTATTATCGTAATATACTGAACACTTGTATGACTGAAGATTCATACATTACCTTTAAAATCATATCACATTTAGATTGGACCTCGATGTGAACTTTTGCTGTCATATCTATTTCCGCTTTATCTTCGGAAGCTCCGTGGATGGATGTTGATACTTTAGATGTGTAGTCATATTCGTAGGTCTTTCCGATTTCGTATCCAAATTTTTTGGTCTCTGAGAAAGAAATATATGAACAATATAATTTCTTAAAGTTGTATAAAAATGAAACTTAAAATTAATTACAGAGGGTAACAAAATACTGATGTTTAAACACTGGTTCCATGGTGATGTGGTGCTTCGATCGGTAAGAACTTTTTTATTTAGGCCGGAATTAAGTCATTCAAATCCATGGGAAGACAATTGTCACATGCGAAATTGAAAGAACAGTTCATGATTAGCATTCCTTATGAGGAATTTAAATTGTATTTAGATAGATCTGGCGGTCGTTTACCCGGATGTTTACAATTAGTACCGATGTAGGCAGTCTTCAACGATACATTATATTGGGCGGTTTAGTGAATAAAATTTTTAAAAAATAAAAATGTTATGAAGATGGATTATAGATGTCCAACTGTTTTTAAAGACAACGCTATTGTTGATTAAGCACTTTCTGTTATAGAATTTTCAAACTATATAATGAAGAATGAAGGGGAAAATAGATACTATCTTACCTGTACATTGTCTTGAACATGTGGCTTTTTCTGATTTTGGTAATGTAGCTGAAAGAAAAGCAAAACAATTTGCTTATTCTGAATAGGTAATAGTTAATTTTTTATATAAATTTTTGTTTTAGAGAATAATCGGTTACACAATAAGGTTAAGTCATTAATTTATAAAATATAACTTAATTTATATTGATACGTTAGCTTGTGCTTTAAGGATTAAAATTTTGCAAATAATTTTTTAAATCTATTAATATTTAGAATTCTTGCATATTATCCACCAACTTTTACAATTAGTAAATAATTAATTAAAAAAGACTTACCAGCTTGACTTAGTACAACAAGTGTACAAAGTATTATTAACTTTTGCTCCATGTTGGAGCTCTGTGTAGTGTCTCGTTCAGGTTTGAAGTACTTCAGTATTACTGTGACTTATATACTAATGTGATAATTAGTTGCTGACACAGGGTAGAACTTTGATAGTTCACCTATAATTATCTGTGTACTTTGTGGGCATCAACGTAGGTTATCAATTAAATATTTCATAATCAATGGTCAAAAGTTAACAAAAGGTCAATTTTTAATATTTCACAATCATTTGAACTCCCTTTAATTGCGTCTCTTCTTTCAATAACTTGTGCAAACAAAATTAAATTCGAATGTTGCAGAATTCCAGATTTTACAAAAAAATTGTACACATTACAAATTTGTTAAAATGAAAAAAAAAGAAGTGAGAAAATAATTTTAAAAAAAATTACTAATGTTATTATTTACACATCTATGGGTTTGTGTAAAATTTATTAATATTTTATAACCTCAGAATTTCACCTTAAACTCCCATTTTTTACTTGTCATTACGACCAGAAAAACATTTCTTAAGACTTTGACAGCAAATGTGTTAATTCATTAATATAATTTTAGAAGATGACAGTGCAGTTCAGAATTAATGTATTTCCAAACAGGACCTAATTTCAGAATTCTGAAGAATACTTTCTAAGCCTTTTAATCCGTGATTGCAGTACGATAAAATGTATTTCAGCAGTTCCAGCAGAGATGAAGTTATAATTCTGAAGACATGAAAATAAAAATTTGATGATTTTATCTGAATGAAGGTACACAAATGTGTACGTTAATGATTAATGCAATTTATTCTGGACTATTAGATTATTTTTTCAATGATGAATGTAGGCTATTAAAGGTTATTTACACCATATTTGCATTTAAACAAATCATGTCTCATCACTGATAATCAAAGTCAAAATAGAGACATCCACAGAAAAGGAAATGTCCAAAAAGAGAAAAAATCATTAGATATTAAAGATAAGAAACCGTTAGAAAGATCTTCAATTTCTTAATTTGAAATTATGACTAATTGATGAAGCGCCATGTTGTAAAGAAATTATTCCATCATCATAGAGTCGAATCATTATGCTATGGGTATTTTTATGGATTATTTTCTTTTTGTGCAGAAATTATACAACATTCAGTAGATTTATAATCTACCTATGAAGAACTGATGAACCACAATGTCTTGCAGACATTATACAATATTCAGTAGATTTATAATCTACCATGAAGGACTGATGAATCACAATGTCTTGCAGACATTATACAATATTCAGTAGACTTATAATCCACACATAAATGAATGAATCACAATGTCTTGCAATGTCTTGCAGACATTATACAGTATTCAGTAGACTTATAATCTACCTATAAGGAACTGATGAATCACAATGTCTTGCAGACATTATACAATATTCAGTAGATGTAAAAGCTACCTACGAAGAACTGATGAGCCACAATGTCTCGCAGACATTATACAACATTCAGTAGATTTATAATCCACCTATGAAGAACTGGTGAACCACAATGTCTTTCAGACATTATACAATATTTAGTATATTTATAACCTACCCGTGAAGACCTGATAAACCACATTGTCTTGCAGACATTATACAACATTCAGTAGAATTAAAAGCTTCCTAGGGAGAACTGACGAACCACATTGTCTTGATATTCTGTACCTACAGTCTTATGTTTCAACTTTTAAAATTCTATATTATTATACATTTTTGTCTCGCCTGCGACGAATGTCGCGAAGCGAGACATAGGTATGCCTTTTACCGCCGGCTGCGTTAACTTTGCGTCAAAGTTTTGTAATTAGCTCTGTTTCTCAGTAACTATACATGTACATCCAGAAACAACCAGAATTGGTCACACATTCATTAGGACATGTACATGTCTGCCTGACACATGTCACCTAACCTTGACCTCATTTTCACAGTTCACTGACTTTGTTAGATTTATGTCAACGTTTTGTGATTAGCTCTGTTTCTTATTAACAGTATATCAGAAAGGAACCATTTTCAGCAGGAGACCTTGAAATATAAAGTATATGTTTCCCCATGCAACATGTGGAGGCAGGCGAGACGTTTTTGTGTGCTAACACTTCTTGTAATTGTAATAATTGATTTTGAACAAAATCGCACTTTACATAAGAACTGATGACTTAGACTTCCATGTATATTGCATGTATATTGTGAACAGTTGAATTTAATTTCATTTATGTCAACCCTTGATTTAGGTTAATCAATCATACTAATCATTGCAGATAATACATTTTATTATGTTTATTATTTTTATTATTTGATAAATTCAGTGTTATTTATTGTAATTACTCTGCTCTAGATGGGCTCCGTGATTGGATAATAAAAGATTTGTATTTGTTTTCTGAAATCATTCCATAATAAAACCTCCGATTTGACCCTACTATCATAGTAATCTGGATATGTTATCATTACATACATTGCATAGAATTTAAAAAAAAACCTGTTAGTATGAGATCCAGTATTGGCAAAATTATTTAATTTAAGGAGATCCTACAATGTTTCAGACCTCCATAATTCAATTTTGTGATATCCTTATATGTTTGAGATGCTCCTGAATTATGTCGGGACATCCAAAATTCGATTTTAAGATATCTTAAATATGTCAGGACCTCCTTAAATAACACGTAGAAAATATTTGATTTCAGGAAGTGCGCAAATATTTCAGGACCTTTACATTCCATTTCATGATATTCTTAAACATTTTTTGGAGCTCCTGGAATATATCAGGGATTCCCTTATTTTACTTGATCATCAAGTTAAACTTGATTTTATGTATATTAGACTTGCCACCGGTTGTCCTGTTAAGCTGTGTCGAGAAACGTTACAGGAAGCGAATGTGTAAAGCCCATTTTAACTGGGCGATAAAGAAAAATAATCTAATCTCTGACTGTTGCAAGATCGCCATAAATATTTAAGAATGTCCTGAAATCGAATTGTGGAGGTCTTTAGATATGTGATGAAGTGCTAAAATATTGCCGACATATTAATTGTGAAGGTCTTTAAACGTTTTAAGGTGCCCAAAAATTGAATAATATTTGAGGATTTGCTTTAATACAATAATTATGACCAATTCCTTTAATCACGCCCCCTTTAATCACGTGTTCAGCAAATGAAAAATGGAGGCTGAAATTTTGAATAATATGCATTTTAGTTCTATGCGTAATGTAGCCTCTCCGAAAATAAAGAATTATGTATTTAAACATTAAAAGAATAGTTACGTATTGCTTTTTCTCGATTAATTTTCAATACATATGTGATATTTAACGAAATTGAATGTTCAGTTGATATTCTATATAAATTATCTGAGAAGTAAAGATTTCAGATAAGATTTTTTTATGCTAAAGGTATTGAATAACCAAAAATACAATATCTTAGGGTAATAAAAACAGTTTATACTCATTTCAACAACATAATTAATTTTAATTTT
>JAOXYJ010000012.1:4408460-4421734 GCA_028566555.1 Lithophaga nigra
GCAGAATGATTGTACAACTACCGGTATTGGGCTATTTTTTGGCGGGGCATCCGTGTCTTACAGACACATCATCTAGTTTTTTTTAACATCTCAAAGGGAAAATTTTTATGAAAATAAATCACCACACATTAAATTAATTATTTTACTTGTCATCTACAAGCTTTTTGCTTCAATTTGCGAAATTAAGTTATCATGAAAAGTCCAATTTATTTAAAATAGCAAACAAAAAAATATAAAAAAAATTAGTTGGTTTACAGTAATTAGTTATCATTATGCAAGAAAAACATACCAGGAATACTCATGGCTATGAAAAAAAACAGCAAAAACATTACAGATACATCAAAGTTCCTTAAACAAGTGTACAATGTCCACACTTACTCACTGTCTGAGTACTGTCATTTTTGGCAATGCCTTTTTGTTCAATTCTGATTTTCTTTAACCAGAGACATAATAATGCAAGAGATCTTCAACTTTACCAAATCTTGTATTATCATCCGGCCACATGAAAGTGTATTGTGTGTCATGGCTGGTAATATAACCACATTTCGTTTAAAAAATAACTTTTTCACAAATTTCTTATTTTTGAAGGAAAGAAAGAAACATGCCATAGAAGAAATGAATGCTATGGAGGATGAAATGAAAAGAGCAGAGGAGTTGATAAAGGCCAGAAAAGAACATCAGGAGAAACAAGCTACTGCTTCTGTTAGAAAGTAAGATTTAGTTGTGATTCAACTCAACTTTCTGTTGCATGGCTTTGGTGAAAAATAATTAATTTATCAGTTCTCTAGGCTGGCCTAGTATCGATTATGGATGCTACATTTTGGATTCTATTTCAGAATTAATTTTAAGAAATGATGCAGTCCTTAGCATTTCTGGGAAAATGTCTGCATATGAATTTTTAATTATTTAGATTTTTTTAACTCTTAGAACAAAATCAAAATGTCCAGTCATGTCATGTGGCAGAAAATTATATAAATGTGTTACATCTAAATTTAGTGTAAGTGTGGCCCTTTACCTTTTCCTCAACCAAATAGACAAGTCTGGAATTCAACAGATATCTTCAATTTACAATAATGGTTCAAATGTAGCAAGAAAACTGTGCTTAGCATAAATTAACTGAATAAAACCAAAGTTTGTTGAGTGTTATTTTGAATTCTTATAGCTATCCATGCCTTAATCAATTTAGCAATGTGAAGATAAATTGCTGGGAAGGGTTTTTCCTACAGATGCAAAAATTGCCTATGTAAGCCCAATATAAAGGGCCTGGATGGCCAAGTGGTTGAGGTCACTGACTCATAACCATAACAAAGCCTAACACAACTGCTCAACCCACTTCAAGTATTCAAGGTAACCAGACACCTACCCAAGGTTGGGAGTTTCACTGGGTTATCTCATCTGGACTGTCCTCCCTAAGTAAGTCTGGTAGTCACAGTATAGCTGAAAAATTCCTGGAAGTGATGATTAACCCCCAACATCCAACCTGTTGAGAAATAGTTGCCATAGATGATAAAACTTGGATAGTTTGTGTACATAGGATATTCATAGTATTATTAAGCAATTTAATTATAAGAAATGACTCCAATAGTTGAATAATTTAAGGTAACATTGACAGTTCTTTACACTTTCACACAAATAGGATTGACTGTATTTAAATATGATGTTGAAAACTAATAACAGGCTGAATTTATAGATATAGTGCACAGCGTAAGTAAAATTTCAATCGCCTTTGAATAAATATAACATATACCTGTCTTAACTAATGTGAATTTTCTTTCTTTTCAGTTGCAAGTCATTTGCCATTTTTGTTCCATATTGTGACATTACTTGTATGTACAGGACCACTGTCTCTACGAGCCTCCACTCATGGTCTCGTGATCAACATCATTCATTCCCTATGTACATGTTCACAGCTAAATTTCAAAGGTAAGAAGGTGGATGGAACTACTTCAGTAGCTAGGCACATCAGAAGTCACTCAATGCTATCGTGGTTGATAAAAATTGAAGAGTTATGGGTAAATGTTAATGAAACAATATAATATATACAAGGCAAAAAAATCTCCTATGATATACAAGGTAGAAGTCAAGCAGAGGGACAGCATGTTTATTGCTGTTCTAAATATTGAAATTCTTGAAGTAACATTAAGGCTTTCAACAACAGTGCTATTATATTATACTGTACCATAGTGTCAAGATAACCTTTAGCATCATCAGTCTTTGCTAGATGTTGATAAACACTACAGCTATGTCATCTGTCATTCCCACAGAAAAAAATATTAAAAATGGGTAAGGTAAAAAAACACTTTCGTCATTTAGCCTGACATTTAACCAATGATGTTGTTTCAGTGTATTTCTCTTGACAAATATTTATATCTGATTAAGAACTGAGTTCAATTAGCCACATTATCTTTCTGTATACTGAAACAATTTTAAGATATCTGAAAATGGCTTTTCTGATTCCTTCACAGTTTTAACCATTATTTTTGTCTTTCTCTCTACAGAAACCCCATTTAAGCTCTGAAGATGAGCTTGGCCAAGTTCTCCTTACCAAAGTTTTGACTGTTATTTTTGTCTCTTTACAGCAGCCACATTTAAAGTTCTGAAGATGAGCTTGGCTGAGATCTCCTTACCAAAGTTTTGACTGTTACTTTTGTCTCCTACAGAAGCCACATTAAAAGTTTTGAAGATGAGCTTGGCTGAGATCTCCTTACCAAAGTTTGACTGTTATTTTTGTCTCCTACAGAAGCCACATTTAAAGTTTTGAAGATGAGCTTGGCTGAGTTCTCCTTACCAAAGTTTTAATCATTATTTTTGTATTTCTACAGAAGCCACATTAAAAGTTCTGAAGATGAGCTTGGCTGAATTCTCCTTACCAAAGTTTTACCAGTTGTTTGGCATCAGTAAAGTCAAGTCAGCTGCAGTCAGTGCATTCCGTACCAGCTTCAGACCAGGGGATCGTTCCTTCACCATGTCACCTCCAGAACATGAAAAATTATCACTGAGTTCATTAGAAACAATTGTTGATGCTCTGTTAGAAATTATGGAGGTGAGGGTTGCTTCAGAAAAATATAAAATTATATTATATAACTACAGTACTTGAAATTTCATCATGTGACTTGTACAGTGCTAATAATATAATCTCAGTAATGACTGAAGGACAAATATAGAGTATTGTATTGTAGATGTGATTATGTTCTTGATTTTGTCTGAATGTGAAAAACAAAAGGTGGGCTCACGTACATCACGTGATAAAGTAGACCTGGTGCCATAAAATTTTGAGAATTCTCAAATTTACTAATTTAACATGACAAGAGGAATAGTCTGAAGTTTTAATTAGTTATTAATTGAGTATAAACAAAATTATCAGCTGAGGGTTTTCTATTGCACCAGGGCCAGTTACTTGGTGGTGGTTCTTTCCAACTGTCCATCAATTACAGTGTTTGTTACTTATCAGCTTAAAAGCTTATGAAAGATGCATTAAAATCTCATTTCAAACAAACACACAAACTGGAACATGAGAAATGAAGATAATGCTATCAGAAACTATGATATACCACCAAACAAGAGAAGTTATGGCATCACTTTCAGAACATGAGAAATTACAGTATTACTACCACAACAAATAAAGCATTATTGACGGAATATGTGAAATTATGCTGTCACTACCAGTACATGAGAAATGACATAAGTACCAGTACATGAGAAATTATAGTTTTATTACCGGAATCATGTGAGATACTGGTATCACTAAGAGAATATAAGAAGTTATTAGAAATTTTGGTATCATTACTAAAACATGAGAAATTATAGTATCATTGCCCGTTAATGAAATATTATAGTATCACCACCAGAACATGAGAAATTATGGTATAACTATCAGAACATGAGAAATTGTGGTATCATTGGTAACAGATGATAGAAGGTGTCACTTCCAGAACATTAGAATTACGGTATAACAAACAAAAAATGAGAAAGTAAGGTATCACTACAAGAATACGAAAAATCGTAATGTTATTACCAAAACACAAGAAATAATGGTATTACTGTCAAAACATGAGAAGCTGTATCAGCATCAAAACATGAGAAAATAATAGTACTGTCAGAAAATGAGAAATTATTATGCGACTACAAGAACTTATTCCATAGGACCTAAACTAAAGCCTATCTTAGTAAACTCCTACACTCCCATATTGATGTTGTCAGTAATATTGAGGGTCTTAATTGGGTATCTCTTAATTTCTTTTTTATGTTTTAATCACCTGATCAATAATTTGAGGTTTAAAAAGGAAAAAGAAAATATTCCCAGTCTGAAAGCAGGCAGTGATAGAATTAATCAGTGTTGATATACGTACGTTGATTTTTTTTCTCCAATACTTTTGTTTGATTACTAGAGTTGATTCAGATCTTATTACAGTGTACTAAAGCAGACTCATTTTTTTTAAATGGTTCACTGCCAGATGGCCCACCATGATACATGGTCTCCAATATACAATAGCAAGTTTTAGCTTTATGCTTTTCCACATTAAAACATAACAGAGAGATTAAGGAGAGAGGATATCCCATTAGGACCCTCAATAAATCGTGGAAGAAAACCTTGTAATTGTATTTCAGTGTCAATTTCAGGCCAGTGTCAAAGACATTCCAAATTGTGATTGGTTACAACAGTGGACTGATCTGTCAAAAAGGTAGGTACAGGTTCATTTCAGTGGACTGTTCTGTCAGGGGTAAATACAGCGCAGTAAATCAATAAAGTTTTATTAAATCTGCTTTTTAAGTGAGGTGGACAGTGTTTTATGCTAATTACATGAGTTTACAACTAGACAGCAACAAATGAATTATGCTATGACGTTAGTTCCTTAACAACATTTGCGTAACGTCACGTTAAAGTCCGCACATTTCTCTACATCTTCCGGGGCCGCAGCAAGTGGGGAAATCATTCAATTTTAAATAAATAGCTGAAATCACTGTCACTGAACTAAAAATTACTTTCACTTAACTAAAATTACTGTCATTTAACTAGAATTACTAAAATAAATAACGAAGTTATTGTCATGTTGTCCATTTTCTGATTTTATCCACTGCATCCGATTTTGATTTCCGTTCAGATCTTGGGGTTCTGGAACTGTCACAGTCAGATTCACTAATTACTAAAGGATATAGCTTAACAATGGCTCTGCTAAGAACTCCATTTGATGTCTGGATTTTCGCAGAACGTACAAAATTGTATCTGCCATAAGTCAGTTCTTCGATTACTCCAAGTTTCCAAGTTGTACGTGAAGAATCGTCATAGATTTGAACAACATCTTATGGTTTGATGATTGTTGGCCGACACTCTGTGAAATTCGCGCAAGGACATTAAGTACTCATGTTTCCACTCTTGTCAGGAAGTGTTCAACCAAACGGAATCTTCTTTTCACTTGCTCGATTGTTCATAAACTTATCACCCCTGTCTGTGTATTCGATATAAGAGTACGGGTATGGGAAAGATTTATATTGCTTTCAATATAACAAATCAGATGGAGTAAGAGGCTCTGGAACAAAAATATCCGATGATATGTATGAGAGCGGTCTGTTGTTTAAATTTTCTTCGATCTCTACTACCAATGTTTGCAATAATGCAAGTCAATAAATGCACGTCCAAGTATTTTCTTCAGGGAATTTTTGTAAGATCGACCAGTCGTTCACAAAAAACCTCCGTACCAAGGGGCACGTTTTGGAATGAATTCCCATGAAGTTTCATATGTGCTCCTTTTGTCGTGAAGAGTTCTCGATTCCGTTAACTTTCGTATTTCCTCCGCCGCAACAACAAATGTACTTGCATTGTCCGATATCATAATTCTAGGTATTGATTTTCGACTTATGAATCTACGGAATGCCAACAGGAATGATTCCTCTGTCAAATCGGGAACTACTTCTAAACGTATAGATCGAGTTAACGTTAGCACATGTAAACAGACAAATATACACTTTACAGTTGTGTCCGTTGTCTCGTTTAATGTTAAATCTACTCTCATTACGGGAAATGGAGCTTCCGACGAGAGCCTATCTTTTGGTAAGGGAGGCGAGTCCGGCGCTTTGTACGCTTTTCCCGCAATTTCAGACATTTGACGCATTTCTGTATTACCAATCCAACGTCTTGTCTCGTTGACGGAATCCAGAGTCTTTCTCGTAGGGCAGTGACTGGAGCACATATTCGCGCATCGAGATTCTGAATGTGAATGTGAATGTCGGATATAAGTAGTGAGTCTGTGTTTTGTCTGTAGTAAGTATGAAAATGTCGTATTCTCCGGGCGTGGGTCATTATTGATACGTCCACCACATCTAATCAAACCCTTCTTGTCATGATAGATCCGTAATTGACGTATTAAATGCTGCTTAGATTTTGATGACAAGCAGTAAAAAACGTTGCCATATCTCTGATGTTGTACAGCTCGGATTAATGTCATGGTTGCATTACTTATCTCCTGTGACGTAAGGTATTTTGCATGTTGTCTCTCGGATTCTATCTTATGAGAATTCGATACAAACCTCTGTATATAAGCTAGAATGTGTACAACTTTGTGGAATGAACTGTACCTTTCAATATTGATTACGTTCAAGACATTGTACTGACTTCGTTTACTGTCATCCGTACTTTCTTCATTTTCTTTGTTTTCATCGATTGTAGTCATCACCGTGCTTTCAGTAGCGAATTCTATCGGCCAGTGTTTCTCATCTGTCAACGATTTGGGGCCATGAATCCAAAATTTGCTGTATTTTAGTCGCTCGTAAGTCATTCAACGCGACAATAGATCAGCAGGGTTGTGTTGCCTGGGACAATACTTCCAACGATGTCTATTTGTTAGCTACTTTATTTCGGTAACTTTGTTTGCAATAAATGATTTCAGTTGTTTTCTTGACGATATCCAATGTAGAACAATTTGACTGTCGTTCCATATGACGCATTTTTCAATACTTTGTAAGCTAGACAGTATGTGTGACGCTAATGTTCCTCCTATGAGAGAAGCGGTAAGCTGGAGTTGTGGTATTGTCAACTGTTTCAGAGATGCTACGCATGTTTTTGCCATGACGAAGGCAGATTAGTTTCCTTTCACTATTTATACACATGCTCCATAAGCACCTTGGTTAACATCAGTAAAGACATGCAGAACTGGTTCTTCTGTATTGTACATATCATCCTTGAAAAAATGTCTGCAAAATTCAATTTAAGTGCAATTGTTCAAGTCCTGATTGATGGTATACCATTGTGCTCTTATTTCTTCTGGTATTGTCTCCTCCCAGCCTAGCTTCCTATTCCATAGATCCTGCAGGAATATTTTGCTGTACACTGTAACCGTACATAAAATTCCGAGAGGGTCATAAATTTTTGTAGATCCTCTAAGAATTTGCGTTTTGTGATTTGGGTTTCATCCAATATAGGCGATGACTTGTATCCAAAAGTGATGTTGTCGTTTTTGACATTCCATCGTACACACAAAACTTTGACTCATTCATCTCCATCATTTACACTGTGTAATTTTGCGAGTTTAATCAGTAATTCGCAATTCGATGCCACGAGCCTAGATAAAGTCCACCTTTAGCCATCAGTGCTCGCGACTTCTGATGAAGATCCAAAATCACAGCTTCTTTCTAAAATCCTGAAACTACATTGTCAACGTATAAACCTGATTTCAACCTTTCTGTCATGTAATTTGAATTCGACTGTAAATGCTTCAGTAAGGTGTCGTTCAGTATGAAAGGGGAACAAGTTGCTCGAAACAGGATAGCCTTGAATTTGTATGTGACTAATTTTGATGTTGGTTCGGTAGTATCTTTGAACCAAAAAAATCTAGTCATACCTCGATCTCTTTCGTCCAAACCAATCTGAAGATATGCTTTTTCGATATCTGTAACAACCGCACATTTATTTTCTCTAAAACGAAGTAATAACGTTGTAATGTCATTTAATATTAGTAGAGTTCTGCGTAAACAGTCATTCAAGCTAGGCATGTCCTGCGACTGACGACAGCTACAGTCGTACACTATACGTATTGGTGTCGTCGCTGATTCTTTCTTGACCGGATTGTGGGGGATATAGTGTGCGTTTTGCATGTTTAGCTCTGCATTATCAATCCTTTCGATAAAATCTCTTCTTGATCAGCTATCTCCCTGTAGTTTTGAGAATATATGGGTCATTGCTGAGTCGTCTAATAACATTTTCTGTTCTACGTTTTTAATATCGATGTTAGATGGGAGTGAAATATGATCGTCTTTCCAGGGTAATTTCACGCTGTATTTGGTTCAATCGAATGATATATTTGTAGATATGAAATCCTCCAATACTCTGAGTGTTTATTCTCCTTCTTCTGTGGTATGATGTCCAAAGACTCAATTTTCCAAAACTTTTTTAAGTTACATTCCTCCTCTTTGTGTGAAATCAGCACGTTCATCATAGATGCAAATCCTCCTTCGGTCGATGTGAGTGTAGGTCCCGATATCAGGTACCCGATTTTGGATTTAACTGCAGTTGGACCCTGGCCTCGTACTATTTAGTCCTCAATAAAATCCCAGTAGTGGTCCGCTCCTATATTAATACATTCACTGAAAAAGCCTCTTGGCGTGGAAGCGGGTGAGCTAGTTTTAGTCCACGTAAATACGGCAATTTGGTAACTTCCTATGTTTGTACGAATTGATGAAGCTATTTCTGGAACAATAAGTACTTTATCAGTAAGCTGCTTCCGTCATCCGTGTTAACATTCAGTTTTGCGGTCTTTAGTTGTCGTACTGGTCCATTTCCTCCTCCGAATCCCGGAACGGAAATTACTTCAGTTTCGAGTGGTTCTAATTCTAATCACTGTGCGAGGTCCTCTGTAGTAAAGGAACGTTGAGCTCCTTCGTCGAACAGTATATTTGCGTCTAAACTCGCACGTGAGTTGGCATGAACTGTGGCTATAGCAGTTTTGAGTATGACTTGCGAAGACGTAGTGCAGTGTAAGACTGACGCCTTTTTGTTTGTATTTTGTTGCATTGAGGCAAGTTTGTTGAGATCAGAAGTCTGGCCATTTGTAGAAATCGAGGTTTCACTAATTGTATCAAAGAATAAGCCTTGTTACTGCAAATACTACTATGATGTTTCCTACCACGGTGTTAACACATCACTTTAGACCGACAATCTGCCACTCGGTGGTTGAAACAGACTTTTTTTTTGTTTAAGTATTGCTAGTCGCTCTTTTGGTCATTTATTTTAGTGAATGAATTAGAACTGTGTGATTCTTCACAATATATGCAAGGTCTCCGTTTGTATGTGTATAAACCTTTCCCTTCTGTTTTCTTGTTTTTGCCTGTTAGTGTATTTATTTTTGCTAAATACATGGTACGGATTGATGGTTCCTCTGATTTTAAACTAATTGTCTGCCCGGCTTCCAAGATGCTAATTTCTTGAACAAACTGAGTTCATCTAGGGACCCATGTTTGAGGCCATTTTCACGGGTTAGATTTTTTTTATTTCACCAATCCCCAAATCAGCATTTCTGATTTATCGTAAAAATTGCGGTATGATTCTACTGTATTACTATATGGTGCGGGCAAATCTAGCAGAGTTTGTATATATGTATGTGTGATCTTTGGGTCTGTCCGAATCGCTGATGTAAAAGATCAATAGCTTTGTTATAGTTTATATTGGTAAGTGCGAATCCAGAAACTGTACTAAAGGCTTGATTTTGAAGTAGGAATTTCAAATAGTTAAACTTTTGTGCGTCCGTTAATGAGGGATTACTGTGAAAGACTATGTCGTACGAATCCCAGAACGACTGCCAGTCGAGAACATTTCCGTCAAATTTCTTCCTTTCTAACTTGGGTAATTTGTGGAATTGGCAACT
Organism: Lithophaga nigra; assembly: GCA_028566555.1. Taxonomy (NCBI): domain Eukaryota; kingdom Metazoa; phylum Mollusca; class Bivalvia; order Mytilida; family Mytilidae; genus Lithophaga; species Lithophaga nigra. Next base: position 4,418,315 of record JAOXYJ010000012.1, read on the forward strand.
GGTGCTAGACATGGGTACGTACATGTGTTGTGAATTGAAGGGCGATGTTGGATTTCTATTGACCTCAAAGCTTTCAGCCATTCGGATTAAGGAACTTTCTGTAGCCGGAACAATGTTGCTAGTACTGGCGGCGGCTCTAGAAATTTGCGCATTTTGCGTACTTTCATCTCCAAAGTTAAAGAATACTCATCTGACTCTGTAATCTCTATTTCAAGTTCCTCTTCTGGCAGTTTACTGATAATCTGGCTGTTCAGATCCGACAACAGTCTTTGTTTCTCAAGGATAAAGTCCATAATTGTTGAAAGTTCATTTCTGTTGAAATCGTCGTTGTTTTTTCCGTCTTCAAACTTCTTCAGCAGCTTAAGAAGGGCGCTACTGTGTCCCGATCACATTGCTTTTAACTTAGTATACATCTTTCCGCTGGTCACGGCACCATAATATTATGAAAGATACGCAAGTTCTGCAGAAAACGTGTATTATGCTAACTACATGAAATTACAACTATACAGCAACAAATGAATTACGCTATGACGTTAGTTCCTTAACAGCATTCGCGTAACGTCACGTTAAAGTCCGCACATTTCTCTACATGTAGTTGACCCCCGTGCCATGGAAAAGTGATCCCCACCTACATGTATGTTTTCAACGGTTTAGAGCTCCATGGTATCCTCACCCTCCTACCATAGGAAAAATGACTTTTTTGATTCTATTTTTAATCCTTACTTGTGCGCATTTCGACGTGGACATGGATGTCAGACTACTTTACTCAGATTACTGGAAGACTGGCGTCAAGCCCTTGATAAAAACCTTTATATTGCAGCAGTTTTGATGGATCTATCCAAAGCTTTCGATTGTTTACCTCATGATATTTTATTGGACAAATTATTAGCATATGGAGTTTCACCACATTCAGTAGCTTTGTTAAAGTCGTACCTTTCTAGACGGAAGCAACAAATTAAAATTAACAGTGTTCTGAGTGAGTGGGCTGCCATCCATAAAGGAGTGCCTCAAGGATCTATACTTGGTCCCTTATTGTTTAATGTTTTCATAAATGATATTTTTTATTTTGTCAAACATAGTTCTCTTTATAATTATGCTGATGACAATACACTGTCATTCAGTAGTCCAGATTATGACCACCTTATATCTGTATTAGAAGCTGAATCTCAAGTGCTGATTGATTGGTTTAAAGAAAATAAAATGCAGGCAAACCCTGACAAATTTCAAGTTTTGGCAGTGGGGAAGAAAACTTTTTCAAAAAACCCGTCAATACAAATTCAACAGAATACATTGTCATGTGAAGAGACTGTGAAGTTACTGGGAATTGATATAGATTATCAGTTAAAATTTGATGAACATATCAGTAACCTATGTCGCAAGGCTTCACAACAGTTGAATGTATTGAAACGATTAGGCTCCTGTTTAACAAAATTAAACAGGCTGACCATTTTTCATACTTTCATTTTAAGCAATTTTAATTTTTGCCCTTTGGCATGGCATTTTTGTACTGAAAAAAATTCTCAAAAACTTGAAAAAATTCAAGTGCGGGCATTACGTTTCGTATACGATGACTATGAATCGTCTCCAGTAAAATTACTTGAATACGCTAAAGTTCCAACCCTGTATGTGCGACGCATTAGAACTATGGCACTTGAGACCTACAAAATTCTTAACAATTTGGCTCCATCATGTTTAAAAAACCTAATTTCTGTTAAAGATTCCAAATATTCTTTTAGATACAGTAATATCCTTGACCTTCCCCAAGTCAAGACTACAACATATGGGAAGAAGTCGTTTCGCTTTGCTGCTGCTTCTCTGTGGAATAGCTTACCAGACCACTTCAGGACTGAGAGTAGCTTTTTACATTTTAAAAGTCTGCTTCAGTCCTGGAGTGGTACTGACTGCCGATGCTCTGCCTGCAAGTTTTAACTTTTAAATTATCTTAATTTTTAATTGCAAAGATTTTTTTCCCAATCAAACTTACTTATTACTAGTCAACAGACAAACTGTGATAAACAAAATAGTAGCTATTTCTTTTAAATCAAAAATTAGTTTTATATGTAAATGTGTTATAGTCAATATTTAAAATCTGAAATTTTTACTACTATAAAGTGTATCTAATACCTTTTATGTCTTTAACTTATTTTGATCTCTTAATGTTTGAAACTAAGATGAACTGATTGTTTGGAGCTCGGAAGAGGGGCCTAGCGCGGCTTTGCCGCATGGACCACTTTTCTGGACTCGTGGACAATTTTTTTCTCCACAATATTTATTTTTGTGTTTTTGCATTTTTATATGTAATTTGCATGTCTTTGTGTTTGTTTTTTTGTTGCTGTATATGTTTTTATATTCGGTAAAAACCTCTTAAGAGCTTATGTTTTATGTTGTATATGCACATGCCGAATCAAAATAAAGTTTTACTTACTTACTTACTTCATTCACTTATGACCTGATGGAAATTTCTTCATTTTCCAGTTATCTTTGTTCTTTCTTTGCTCCAAAAACAAAAACAACTTGTGACAAACAGCCGGCGAAACACTATTTTATGATAAATGCTGAAATGAAATAAACACAGATTCAGCCAAAATATTCAGTATTTTTACAGATTAAGCTGTATGATATTTCAACCAATTTAAATGGGCAGTTACAGAGTTGTCAATCTCTCGTATTGTAACAAACAAACAAACAAACAAATATTTTATTACCTGAATCATCACGGCGCCCAATAAAGAGCTAAACAATAAACAAATAAAAAAATAATTAAAAAAGAATGATTAAATGATTTTAACACTTACATGTACAAACAACACACAAAACGCATGAATTCAAGGTTTGAATTTTCCCGCTGAACAAACTAATATCACGTGACAATCATGTGACTAAACAAAAAAAGCGAAATTTAAAAATGTCGGACAGCGAAGAAAGCATGTCAACAATGCCAGTGTTGCAGAAACGACCTAAAATATCTCTCCCAGCCAACACAGATGGTTCAGGAGATGATCAAGTAAGAAACTGAGATTAATCTAAAAAGTCGATCCGTTATAAAGCCATTAGCAAATATATTTACTCTTTCAATATAGTGGCTTTATACCGCCCCGCATTCGGCCTACTTCTTTTAGAAATTATTCAGAACTGACTCATTCTTCTTCAAATAAAATACATTCCACTCAGCAGTGTGTCATCGTACCCAAAATTTTTTCCTCAGAACATAGACCAGAATATGTCTGTAAATTAAGGTGCTGTGTGGCCCACATACGGAATACGGGTCGTTTCGCCCTAATCCCGGTTCGCACCTGAGCGGTTTCATCCTACTTCCAGTTCGCCCTAGGTTGTTTCGCCCTAAATCTTGTTCGCCCCGGGTGGTTTCGCCCTGATTTGTGTATCAATAGGAGTTTCCGCCGTGAGGTCAGAGGTCACAGA
>JAOXYJ010000012.1:4457435-4468236 GCA_028566555.1 Lithophaga nigra
CTTTATTGCCTCTCTCTTTAGTAGCCATCCCTCATTTATCACTATATATTTTCAAGGTCACCTTTTCCAAAAGTTATGTAGTTTCTATGCAATGTGCTCCCTTACTTTATTGCCTCTCTCTTTAGTAGCCATCCCTCATTTATCACTATATATTTTCAAGGTCACCTTTTCCAAAAGTTATTTAGTTTCTATGCAATGTGCTCCCTTACTTTATTGCCTCTCTTTAGTAGCCATCCCTCATTTATCACTATATATTTTCAAGGTCACCTTTTCCAAAAGTTACATAGTTTCTATGTAATGTGCTCCCTCCCCCAAAATTTAGCATAGTCCAAGAGGTAGGCAATAAAACGAGGGTACACTGTAGTATGTTTTAGTCAAAATAGATTTTACCTTGTTGTGTACTGACATTAAAAGTGGTCTATTTTCAATCAAGAAATAAATATGAATGTTTCAACACAAGAAAACATTCTGCAAATTACTAAAGTAAACAAAAGGTGATAGATCATAAACTGACTTTGTATGTTGACAGTTCCATTACTGGAATGTTTAGTGTAATATCTTTTGGTAAAACTTTCACTTTATTTTTGTCATACAAATGTGTTAGAGTTGTCTCCCTTATGCTGTAAATAGTTAATTCTGGCAAGATGGAAGACAACAATACATCTTTATTTAGTGGACACTGAAGATAATCCACATTAAATCCACATTTATATCCTTTACGATGTAGAATGACACTAGTTCCATCGTAGTCAAGGTCAGAGTTCACCAAGTTCTTCAAACTAACCAATGATAAATCACATGGCAAAGAGAAACTTGTCACATCAAAATTAGGTTTAATAACGTCAGTGTTGATTGTTGTATAAAATATATTTGGATGTTGTTGGAGTGCCTCATTTACAGTAATGGCTAATAATGAAGGTGATGTCATCATTTGTTCGTGTTCTCTGCTGTCCCTGTACTCTATTTGTAAAATAAACTCACTGAGGGATGGTTTATTGTCAGTTACACCCTGTCCGAGTCCACGCTCATCGTCATAAACCAGTTGTCTGTCTAACATGACTTCCAACTCTCCCTGTTGTAGACTGGCTACGCCATGGGCTTGTCCAGAGTGTAGAGTAACACGCTTGGAAGAATCTTCTATAATACTCATTGTAGTCATAGGAAAATAATTAGTTGATATTTTTAATTCAGGTTTGGTTTTCCGTTTTATGAATTGATATCCATTTTGGTCTGTATAATACTGTAGATTTTCGTTCATGACGTCAGTATGAAGTCTCATTATGACTTCCCAGTCTTTTGTATTTGAAGCATGCATATCTATAACATTCTGTATATGAAAGTTCTGGCCTTGTTCTGTAGGAACATTATATAGTTTTACAGTATGGTGTATAATGGGGTGTAACACTTCAATCTTTGACATCAATGGACCTTCTGTTAGACGTACAACAGGTCTACCTGATATGTCAGGTAATGGTGATGCACTCCCACTGGGGAAAAATAAATATGCTCCACTTCCCCTTGAAATATAATGCAGAAATTGTATTTGTATATGTGTAACATTTCCTGTCTTTTTATTCACAACTTTTTGTAAAAGTCCTGTAACAGGATCAAATTCTCCCAACAGGAAATCATTTTCAATAGTTAATTTACTGTTCCGATTCGGTTTGAATACTGGTCGATTTTGAGCAAATTTAAGATTTGGTGCTACATCTAACTCCATTGTATTGTAAATACTCAATAAAGATGGGTAAATCTCCTTAGAAGGACCTTTATATAACGTAAATGTTCTTATTCCAAGGGGAGGAAACTCTACCAAGAATATAATTTCAAATTTCGAGCTTGAAACTGATACTTTTGATGTCCAAAATGGATTTAATTGATATGATACAAGTTTTCTGTTAGAATCTACAATTTGTACATTATCTGTGTCAATCAGTAAAGATATTAATATATTTTTATTTTTAACAAGAGGATTGAAAACAACAACTCTAGATCCAGAATCAGACACTGATATTGTTTGTTGTTGAGTTCTTTTGTTATATTTCTGTCTTACAAGGTTAGATGATAAAATCAATGGTGATGTAAATTTTCCATTTGTAAGTAATGTTTGTAAAGCCATGCTCATCACTTTTTGTGTGTCATTATATGCTTCCAGAAGTTTACTTTCATAATTTTCCATTACATAGTCTTTGGATGTTCCTGTGATTGCATCATGATGTAAAAATAGTCCTAAATGACGTCTGGCTTGCTGTAAAAGTGAAGCTGTCTCATGATAGTGTGTATATGTTACATGCCATTTTTTACAGTATCCAAAGGCTAATGTATTCAGAATTTCGGCAGATCTTAAACTGGCCTCAACTTCACGGGAGAAACGTTTATCAAATGGTCGAGTACTGTAGTAACCTGTCCAGTATAAAGAATTTTGATCTGAATATGGGAAGAAGTCCCCAGCCACAGTTGGAAATCTTGGATTATGGTGTTTCCTGCTTTGTCTTTTCAATAAAGTAAAATAATCAGACACAGTACCAAACTGTACATTTATATTCCATTCTTTTTTGGAATTCATATAATCCATAAGTAGATCATAGTTTTTATATTGCTCATCCCATTCATGTAAAGAATCATACCTAAAATCGTCACCGATTGGAACAAGAATTGTATTATACTGGTATAAACTTGATTTCTTTCTGAACTGTTCATATAAGAATTTCGCCATTCTATCTATATTGCTTTCTGTTATTTTTCTTTTTGCAAAGGCTTTTTTCTCTGGATTGTCAGAATGGCGGAAATCAAATTGAAAACAAACAAACCGATCTGGACCACATGTATACTGAACGCTATACAACATATATGGCATGACATGACATAGTATGTCATACTTCCCTGACATATCCCAGTACTGGTGCCAGTAATACTCCAAACTTTTTTCTGATGCAAGGACCCCTTTTGTCGCTTGATGAATCCTCTGAATGACCATGTTATTAATTCCCGATTTTTTCAGTATGTATGGAATCGTACCAGAATGACCAAATGGATCTATTGACCAACTGTTACGTGGTTTTACATGTAAATTTTCCTTTAACCACAAATGTCCTTCCATTAATTGATCGATGACAGAGACATAATGTGTAGAGGCTTCGTCAGGCATCACCCATCCTCCAAGTACGATCTCCAGCTGACCTCTCTTCACTAAATTACGTACATGAACTTTCATGTCATCTTCAAGTTCATTCCACCACATACTTAGAAATACTGTCTCTGCCCAGATAAAAGTCATGTTTGGGTACTGCCGTAGCTTAGTAACCATGTTATTTAGAATTTTTTTGGTTGTGTAAATGTAATATTCTTCCAAAGTACGTAACCAGCCAGCATCATTATGAGAATGAGGGATCAGAACTACGTTTAATTTTTCTGGAATGTCATTAATGTCAAACGGTTTCATAGGTAGTTCATACTGTCCATTACTAAGTGTTTCATATTTTGCCTTGTCACGGAGATCAAGTGACGTTATGTTGGGAAATGACTTGAGGTTCTCCTGTAGATGGCACTGCTGTAAATCTGGTTCTGGCCAGTCATAGTTATACAAATGAAGCGGTGATTCACGAATACTAACTTTAAGATGAACAGAGTCGTGTAGTTTTACAAGTTGAACATCAGCTAAGAAGATGAGGTAAACAACAACAACCAAACTTGTAGCCGCAATAAATACAAGACGCTGCTGAAATTTCATACTGCCATCTTGTTGCCATTGAAACAAGGGCTTCTCCAGAAAGCCTGAAAAAGATAACAAAATATGTCTGAAGATACTAAATGTAGGACATCATATAAAACTGAATAAAGTCAGAACTTTATGAGAAAAAGGCCTCATTATGAAAACTAACATAAAATCAACACAACTGAAAACTAGGGTAGAGGTCAAGTGTATCTAGCAGAAGGCTGTATGATGTCTTCACATACAGTGAACCTATGACAAAAATAATGATAACTCTAAAATATATTAATTCAGTATTAATGCATTATGCAAGTTAAGATGATGTGTGTATACTTAAAGCATTATGTATAACATTCTGTGGATGAAGTATGGAAATTCAGATTTTATAAGGCTTATTGCAAAACAGACATAAGGACAACAACTGCACAATTACTGCTTTAGGGAAGAAATAAAACTATTTGTTGTTCTGTAATTTTCATCACAGGTTAGCTGGAAAGAAGGTTGATGTTGTCAGTGTATTTTTTCACCTATATCGTGTCAACAAAGCTCTAAACATAAACAGTAGGTAAGCCACTCGTACTGCAGTAGGGAAAACACAGTCAAATTCCTAAATCTGTTGACACAGCTTCATTACAGTATCTCCTTAATAAATTGAAACGATGGCATTCTGCTAAATATTATTTGGACAAATAGAAAATCTGAGTTGTTTCCCTTTCACCATTTTACTGGAGAGTGCAATGTTACAATATAGGGACAGTTATAATACCTAATGATTCAGATGTGGTGGTGACATGAACTATATTTCAGACCAAAATTAAACTTAGGTCATTTCTCAGATACAAAAATCTACTTCCCCAATGACAAAAGGACAATATTTCCAGCAAACGGTGATGAAGGAGAAGCTATGGCACACACACGCTCCATGTTTTTTTACTTTCTACCAAATAATATTTAATTTTGTGGGAAAATGTACCTAGAAATGTGGAGAGTTTGAAAGACAGACTTACAGGAAGATGAATGCCATGACCACACCCCCTTTCATTTGATTGTCTAATAGATTCCTGATCATGCCAGAACATTATCATATTCAACTTCCAAAAAGTACATGTCCTACATTAAAAACATTGTAAAACATTTCATCTGGCTAAAAACCATGTTGTGAACTTTCTTCAAGAGATAATTGCCAAAAAATTAACCACATATCAATTTATATCGTGTTATAAATCTAACTTCTAAAACAAAAAACTTTTAGTAAAGAAAACATCCACTTTTTCAAGGTTTTTGGTTATCACAGATACACATAAATATTTTCTCAGGGTTTACGTAAAGCTATTTTTACTTTAAGATTTTCTTTAAACATGCAAAGATTTATTTACCATAAAGACAGGTGTATATACTCCACCTGTAATGAGCGATTGAGTTACCCCCTGTTCTGTCAGAACCCCCTCCCTGCTATCTAGATCTTAATCCCCATTAGACAAGCTTGTTTATACTAGTGTTAAACATCTAGGTATAACATATGTTCTTCAACACTTATCAACTTACTAAATATCAACAAAATGTAAAGGAATGTTGAAAAATACCACAATATCATAACAGACTTTATCAGGGAACATTGGAAACAGACTGGATTCCTGCTGATATAACAACCATTTCTTCAAACAAACTGTCTATTAGGATTTCTGTTCTTTTTTTCTTAAAGTCCCCATTCAGCATGAAATATTCCTTCTGTTTTTCAAATGAAAACAAAATGAAAAGAAAAGTTTTGTGCATAGTGCAGATGTACTTTCCAACAAAAGTTTGTTATTTAGCAAATATATTACTTTTTTAAAAACCAATTCTGCCATTCTGTAACAATATGTAAAGATAAAAAGATTTCATTATGTTTACTTAATTGTCAGTCAAATGAAAAGATTAATGAGAGAAATCAAGGGCAATCACTCTTAAATACAATATGAGAAAAAAAACTGTACATAGTAAAAATGATTCAATAATTTTACCTGATAATTAAATAGACAAATTTACATAAACAATACAAACAAACTAGAGCCTCACCTGAGTTTAAACTGACCACCTGTAAGAAACTGATATAGCCTATTAGTGCTATGGTCAGCAGGAAAACATGATCTTGATGAAAAACTATCCACTGTAAGTTATTAGTGAATGGTTTCATTTTGATTATGTTAATTGTTTGCAAGAAGGTCACCTTCAAGTTATTGATCTTTAAGTACGTTTCCCATACTGATCAATGTCAAATTATATACCTTGGTGGAGGAGGCCGTCTTGAAATTTTGATTGACAAGTAAAACACAAACTTGGTGAAGAATTGATTAAGCTTGAATAATACTGGTTTAATTGAGGCAATTCTTTCCAAGAAGAAGACCTTAAAATGCATTACAGATATGGTCTAGTGTTCCATGGCCAAGTTGGAATTCCGATCAGAACCAAAAAGGCAGTTTTGGTAAAGGACCTTCCAATGAACATTCATGGACATATTTCAATTCAACTTTCTTAGTTATTTACAAACAGAAGACCTTCAAGTGTATTCGCCATAAAGCCCAGTGTTAAACTATGATCTACAGTGGTGGTCATCATGGAATTCCAATCAGAACCAAAAACATAGTTTTAACAATGGACCTTCAAGTATTCATTTATGGACATGCATTGCATCAATTTTCTTAATTGTTTTCAAGAAGGAGACCTTCAAGTGCATTTCCAATATGGACCCATGTTAAACTATGTTCCATGGTGGCAGCCATCTTGGAATTCTGATTGGAATCAGAAACACTCTTAGGAAAGGATGTTCCATTGAGCATTCATTTAGTTGTTTCCAAGAAAAAGACAGTCTTGGCAAAGGACCTTTCAATAATCATTCATGGACATAATTTACTTCAACTTTCTTGGTCATTTCAAAGAAGTAGAGCTTCAAGTGCATTTCCCAACGGGTCCAATGCTAAACTATGTTCTCCGATGCCAGCCATCTTGGAATTCCAATTGGCAACAAAATCACAATTTTGGTAAAGGACCTTCCAATGATCATTTATGGATATGTTAAGCTTCAACTGTCTTAGTTGTTTCCAAGAAGAAAAGCTTCAAATGGTTTTCCCATCGGGACCGATGTTAATCTTTATCAACGGAGGTGACCTTCTTGGATTTCTGACTGGCATCAAAAAATGAATTTAATATAGCGCTACCTTATGATCATTCCTACAACAGAACAATTCCAATGGTTTCTGTGGTTTCTGACAAGAACATCTTTGAAATTTGGGCCAATCAAAACGCATATTTTTAGCCCTTGCGGCTATGTTGGATTTTGGATCAAGACCAAATGAACAAACCTAATAGAGAAAAACCTAGTGAACATTCCTCCCAAGTTTGGTTCCAAGTGGTTTCAGAGAAGAAGATTAAAAGTTATCGTACGATGCTGACAATTATGATGAAGCTGACGACAGACACAAAGTGATGACAATAGCTCACTTAGTCCTTCAGACCAGGCGAGCTAATAATTGTTTCGTGGGTTATGGAATGAAATTTTTTTTCTCTAAAAATCCAAACTGACAAGATGATAATTGTGACCTTGACTACTTAAGATTAATCATTTACACATGCATATAACATATAATTTTCATGAAGAAACAAATTCTTTATTTCATTTTGTTTTGTTAATATAAAATTTATCTGAGGACATATGATATAGTTTGATCTTCAACAAAACCATGCCAAATGGCTGGTGAGATATAATGGAATCTTGGCAGGAGATAATCCTTGGGGAATAGATATCTGTTGATAACAAGCTTACATCTTCTTCAGTGATAAACATTTTAGTTTGTCTATGGTACATAATAATCTAGATATTTGTGTATTTCTGTAAAGGTTGTGACCATATACTTAGCACACTCACTTATACAGAGCCTGTGTTTTTTCAGTGTGTCTCTCACACCCATCAGTCCAACCAAAGTCAGTTCATAAACATTCCACATGAATGGTAGAGGTTGGGCAGACTCAATTGGCTGAGCAGTGGCATATAGTGCATGGTATCCAAATCACAATGTTTGACCTAGGGTGACCTTTAGGAAATGTGTTCTACTGGTATGTTTGGCACCAAAGGATACCCAGATTGTACAATGGTTGTGTAACATGGGTTTATTGTCACTTACTACATCATAACTACCTGACTTGGGGAACAGAAGTAAATGCTCTAGTTTTAACATCAGTTGTTTATTTGGACCACTAATAGATACTTTTACCACAGACCATTAGGGGTTCAGTAAAGTTTTATTCTACAGAGTAAAAACTTCATAAAAACTATTCAGTGATTATTCCTGAATAGTTGTGGTATATCCTGTGGTGGTGACCATCTTGGAGTTCAGATCAGCACACACACACACACACACACACAATAAAACTCCGTAAAGGACCATCCAATAATATTTAATTGTGGGTCATTCTTAAACTATGTGCTACAGCAGCAGCCATCTGGACTCTTGAATCAGCATAAAAAGAAACTAAAAAGTTCCATCAAATGATCATTCATCAACAGTCATGATTTAACTGGTAAGACATTTCTAGGAAGACCTTTACATATATTTCCCTTTGGGTCTAATGTTAATTTATGTTCCGTGGTGGTGGTGAACTTGAATGGTAAAGGCACATAAAAAGGTGACTTGTGGTGGCCATCTTGAATGTAGAATAAAAAAAGAAAGCACAAGCTATAACTAGGACAATTCAATGATTGTTCATGAACAATTCTGTTTAACGGAGTCAATGGTTTCCAAGGAGAGGATTTTTAAGTATATTTCCCTAGAAGTCTGGTGTTCTGCGGTAGTGGTCATCATGAACTTTGGTCAGTTTAAGCACACTTTGTGAAAGGGCATCCAGCAATCTTTATGAATGGTTTTGATTTAATTCTCTCAGTGGTTTCTGAGAAAGAAGATTTTAATATATATTTCCCATAGGGTCCTACATTAAACTATGTCTTGTGGAGATGGCCATCTTAGATTTCAGATTGACTTACAGAAACAGAACACACATTTTATATATGATTTATCAGACTATCATGCTTAAATTAAGGTCTGGATTCACTGTCATAGCAGTTTCTGAGAAGATATTCACATGTATTTGTCATCTGATCCTGTGCTTGACTTTGTTCTTGTGGTGGCAGCCATCTTGGATCTCACGCTGGTATTAAAACATGCACTTTGAGAAGGAACATCCAATAATCATCCCATCCATGAATGGTTCTCAATCTAACTGAGTCTGTTACTTCTAAGAAATTTATTTTTTTAAGTTTGTTCCATAGTGTCCTGTATTAATATGTCATTCAGAGCTTGCTATCTTTGAATTTCTGACTGGCACAAGAACATCCTGTAGAGAATAATGCTACAAAGTAATTATTCCATTAGCCTCATGGTTTCTGGCAAGATCTTTGAAATTTCAGCCAATCAGAACACAATACAGTCCTTTGTCACGGTACTGAATTTTACATCAGCACAGGGCAAATCCACAATTTTGTGGCAATCCAACTGAAGAACAATCCTGGCAAGTTTGCTTCCAATCTGTCCCGAGTTTTGAAAAAGGAAGATTTCAATATGAAAAGCTGACGATGGACAATTGGTGATAACAATCATTTATACAATGGACACCATGAGTTAGTAGCTTTTACGATCCTTTAGACCATGACGGTGGGCTGTAAATGTAAAAGGTGTACAAGTATGTTCCCATAATTCTGCAAGGTGTCAGTTGGAGATTTTTTCAGAAGTTAATTTTATTTACATTATCTGTAGATCACAAACTGAGATAAAATCTTACTTGTATTTCACAGAACACATGTTAATACTAAAATTTTCATTGAAAAAAAACTGAACATAAAGCAGACAATCCTTACACATTAAAACATAAGTATATATCTATTACCATTTCTCATTTAAATATAAAAATAGATTTACAACAGTGACTTACTATTCAAGATTATAGTCAGAATCAATTAAATAATGGTGGGTCTGAAGAAAACAAAAACACCCTGCATTAAACTATTTAATGCTGAGGCATAAAGGAACTTTGTTACATGGGTGTGAGATTTTGAAAACTTTTACATCATTTAGTGTAAACATTTATCACTTTTTGACACATTTCAACATCTTTCTTCTCTATTTTTGTATTCGATGCTTAAACACTTGTACTATCATACTACATGCATAAGGTTTGTATGTAGCTGGACAACTGTAACAGAGTACTTTTTCTAGCAGCATATTCTTTCCTTTTGGATATTTATCACTGGGGTAGAATTTCCATGACATAAAAACATTAGTAAAGACACTAGTAAAGGTAGAAATACAATAGGGCATTTTTGTACCCGGAAATTCTGCACAAAGGAAAGAAAGTACGTTTACACAACCTCAGTTCTAATGGCCTTAATGGTCTAATGTGGCGATATATGGCAGACATATTTCTGTACAAAACTGGTCATTACACTTATGGCACCATCTGATGGTGAGATTATATCACTAATAAAACCAAGGTTTTTATTGCATCCAGTAACATTAAGAGCAAACTGTTTTACTGAATTCCACATTCTTGAATTTGAACTTTCACCTCAAATCAGGTCAAGAAGTAGGTACATGATACATTGTACATGGATATGGATAGTCTGCTTTTGTTTCATACCAGTCCTCCAACATACATAAGGTCAGGAACAAATGGTGTCTGTCGTTTATGATGTTTGCCCTTCAACTATGACCTTGAAGGTAAAGATCCATTTTCCATATTTTAATAAGTGGACATTTGCTGTCTGTTTTACATGTAGGACTAATGTCAGACCTTCTTGCGTGAACTTGAGGCTGAAGATAAAGACCCAGCTTTCTAGCCAAACATTGTTTTTATATTTTAAAAAGATCTTGAGTGGTTTTGAACAGCATAATGCATCTGATGGATATCTTTTGACCTTTTGGATGAAGTCTAGGGAAATGAACTTTAACAAAGAATTTAACCAGAGTCACTCATGCATAAAATGCAGTTCAAACTGACCCAATTCTTCATGGACTCTGCTATACTATCAATGGTGCATACACTTGCGAAGTATCATTGCTGTAC